>JAHRHJ020000096.1:0-70000 GCA_019776745.2 Taxus chinensis
CCCCAACACATTGATGTCTCTTTTCCTCACGGAAATATTTCACCCACACACCCAAATGTCATGAAATCTCATTCATATGTCCTTCCTCCCCAAAAGGGTAGAACTCGTTGGATTATTATAGATACTTTTTTTTTACTATTGTAGCTTGTACATTAAGAGAAACATAGTCCGATGTTGAAGCCATGAAAAAGGCTATATCGTCCTCTAAAAATTGGAGAATTATGCGCAAATTGTGTTGATCATGGTGTATATCGCACAACAAACCAATTTCAAGATTGATGGGAACATATTCAAATAACTTATAAAAAATCTGATAGTGTGAGACAAATATTCCTTGGGGGCATGAAATATTTGATTATGACAACGAAAGAAATAACTAATAAGAAACTCCCTACAAAGTATCTTGAAGAGCTATTTTGTGCATGGAGGTTAGTTTGGGTCAAAACAACCATCAATCTCGATAATATATCCATTGACATTTAAAACAGGCCATGTAATTCATGAGGATTTTTCTACACCAAATGAGAATGAAAAGCATTCTAAGTGTTAAACACCTAAAGAAACATCTAAAATTCAATCCAAAGGGAAAAAATGAAAAACAATACCCAAAGCTACAAGTTTAAAAGATATTATTGATGAGAATAATAGTTAGTGATTACTACTCTATATATGGTCAAGGAGGGGCAAATGAAATTCCATGAGAATGACTTTGCTTTGCTTGAACAATGGATGGAAAGGAAAGATGTGAATGAGGAAAAAATGATCAAAACTGAAGAAAAATAGATGAATGTGCAAGTCAAATTGGTTTGAACTCTAAATTCTATTAGATGGGCCATGATTTAAATTAGTGTTCATCATTTTCCACTAATAAATGAGTATTTTCATTAGCTAGGAAAGTTTAAGACCCCAAGTGGATATATTCACACCTTGTCCTTATGGATCCTTTTCTCATCCTATCATAAACTTTTTTCAAGTTATGACTATAGCATGATCTTCAATAAAAACCGAATTTCCTTGTTGAGTTATAATTCATTGTTATTTTCAAATAGTTGTTGCTACAAATTTTATCATAAAGTTTAGCCAACAATTTATTGTATAAGCTGAAATTTAAATGCTTTGAATTTTTTGTTATCTTAGTTGAATTTCTTATTACTTTTTTGTATTCACGGTTTAATCTTCTCAATGATATTAATTGGGCATTTGATTGTGTATTTCTCATTTTCGTAGGGAGTTTTTTTCATTGTGAACTTCGACAACATCTATTGTCATCAAATGAATTCTAATTTAGTAGAGATAATAAAAATCCTCATGGTAAGTGCATCTCTTAGTGTCCAATTAGCATTGTGAATTCGGTATGATATTCAAGGTTTGAACAATATGCAACATGTATCAAATAAACATAATATATATTCGTTTGCAAGAACAAAGTCTTCAAATGTGTTGAATTGGATGTGGAGATCTACACAATCACTTCAAAGAAAGAAAATACAATCCTTGAAACAAATTTATCTAATTCTCAATTTGAAGGGATGATTTACAATGAATGGTACACTGAGCCATGTTCGTTGCATTGGTGGAACTACTATGTTTTTAAAGTTACATGTGATGATGAACGATTTCGTATCATTTTTAGGTTATCATATTCATTATTTATATATCTTTGTGAATTTTTGAATGAAGACCATTGTAAAGGTGATATACCATTATCATTGGCAAGATATATAAAGGGTAGGGTGTATTCAGTTGAAAAAAAAATGACCATTATAGTTTTGTGGTTATCGTCTAGAATGACAATGATTGTCATTGGCAATCTGTTTGGTTGTGGAAATTCAACAGTGGTAAGAATTATAAATAAGCTCATTAATTATGTGCATAGTCATTTGAGAAGTCACATATAATAGTCAAGTAGCAAATTAATGATTGAGCATGTGAAAGAAGATTTTAAAAAAAGGCTTTCCAAATTGTTTTGGTGCTATAGATGTTACTCACATCCAATTTGACTTTCCATCTAATGAGTGTTCATCTGATTGGTATGACAAAGATCATAACTACAGTATTTTGTTACAAGCCATTGTTGATAGTAATATGTATTTCATGGATGTTTTGACTAGATTGCTCGGTTCTGTCAATAATCTAGACTCTTGTGAAATTATACTTATTTATAGATTGTGTGAAGGTGGGGAGAGGCTAAATGGCCCTTCCATTTCCATTGGTCCAAAAACCATGAGAGAATAAATTATTAGTGATGGTGGTTATCCATTATTACCATGGATAATTACTCTGTTTCCTGGAGCATCAACAAATAGTCAAAGAGAATTCAATTTAAAGTTATCCTTGACAAGAATTGTTGTTAAATCTGCATTTGGAAAGTGAAAGAACATATGACACATTTTTCATTCCAAGATTTCTTAACATGATTTTTAAATGTTACCAAAAACAATTTTTGTGTGTTACATATTACATGATATGTTATTAACATACAAGGAAGATGATTGTGATGCAGTTGATTTCAATAACAATGAATATAATGTATCAACCAATGAAGAATGCTCAGGTGATCCAACTACAATAGTAGCTTGATTGACATTAATGGAATCTGTCAATGGAAGGAATGGACTAGACCACGTAGAGTGAAAAAAGTTTTGCTACTTTAAGTATGCTTCCACATTTTGTAAATAATAATGGATAATCATTTGTTTAATGATACAACCTGATTTAATGTCATTTTAATTTCAAAAAGTTAATTAGAGAGACTTGAAATGCAATTTCAGAGAGTGAAAATTGAAACAAAGTCGAATGGTTTTTAGATTCCCCGTGATCTTGGGACTGATTAAAACTTGGTTCAATAAGCATAAGATCTTTAAAGGTCATTTTTTTGTTAAGGTCATTCATGTCATTAGAATTTAAATGAATGCTTAATTACACCAATTAACAAGGTGAATGAATGAAGCATCAAAGGTATTTTAAGCTATGTTTTGTCCATTTTTTTTTGAATGGTTATTGTACTTCACGGTTACTATACATTTCTTTAAAATAGCAATGGCATTTCTCGCTTACACCAGTTTATAGGTAAGATGAATGAAGCATTGAAGGTTTCATAATTTCCCACTTTAATTTTGTTTATATATGTATTATTCATTGCTTTCAATATATAATATTATATCTTATTTAGACCAATTTGTAAGCCAGTGAAGAAGTTGTGAACATATTATAATATACATGGAGTGGTCATTTAAGAATCTTGTATACGCGTATTGACTTCAAGGTTATTATGTGCCTCTTTAAATATATAATGGTATATCTTGGTTTGCATGGAGAAGATTGTGTTTATGTATTTTGTTCAAAAAATTGTTCATTTTTTCTTTATTAGATTAAATTATAACATGGATGTGGTTATTAGTTTTCATTTGATGAAACATTAAAAGATGAGATGGATCATGCAAATTACTCCGATAATAGAAAGAAAATGCTAGGCCCTACATTCGAGAATTGTAAACATCACATCTGTATCTAAAATAGTGGTTGAATGTTTCTTGATTAATTTGCATTTACATTAGAGGGGTGTTTAATGGAAAAAAATTCAAGGATTCCATTAGTTTCCCTAGAATCTTTCAAGAAGGATTTGGAAGAAATATGATAATGTACATTCTACAAGAAATATTTATAAAGAGAGCTTATTTCCAATCTTCAAATTTGATAGTGAAGAAAACACATGGGTTTTTCTTCATTCGAGATGTTTTCCTCCTTCCTAATGAAGTGTTATTGTTTGTGTCATTACCTTCTACAAGATTCAAATTTAAGGACAAAGATTTTTTGCAATGTTTTTTATCAGACAATTTCTATACATAATTGAATGACATTGACCATCTAGATTGATCCTAAAGAGTTGTTGCAGTAAGATGCCACGCATCTACACAATATGTCCAATAGTATACATGATCAGTGGCTCTATTAGACAACATTCATAACCTGTATGTAACAAAGACCATGACAGTGAATGCCCATTATAAGATAATTATCCCAATTGGTCATTGAGTATCATTATGGTATATGATAGATTGATTACAGACAAGTACTCAGAGCATGTAAAATATTCAAAAAACACATTTACACTTGGATAATTTTTAATCCCTCAAGTTTGAGTGCACTCCCACAATTTTGAGTGAACAATAATAGTCATCCTTCAATATTTAGTGCATGGGACCATAAATTGGTTTAAACTCCTGTAATTGCTTTGTAGTGCCCACTCAAAACATATATGCACGGGACCACAAAATGGCTTAAGCTCCTATTTTTTCTTTATAGTACTCACTCAATAAAAATAACTACCCCCCAATATGGAACCACGACCTTAGTCTCTTGATTTGAGAGAATCAATATGTGTGGGTAGCTCTCCTTTAAAATATAACATAATTGGGATATTTTTTTCCCTCCACATACACCCAATGAAACAAACTTAACCTTATTTTACCAATATCTATATATGGGAGAGGATCAATTAGTTGAGCAAGGTCCATTAATTGATGCCAGGCTTATTTGGGGTATAGGATCCAAATCTCACAGTTTTGATATGAAAAGTAGTTTGATAAAGAATTAATTGTTGACACTTATATACCCAATAGTGGTGCATTGATATTCTAAACTAAGTCACAATGAACCATCCATTTGCACATAAAATCCTCATAAGTGTCAAGTCATTCCATCGCAACAAGTCATATTTCAAGATAAAATATATAATAATAAATGCTAACATTAAATCACATCATATTTAGTTTAACACTGCTTGAAAAATAATTTTATATTGTTCTTTAATAATAAAAAATTCAATATTCCAACAACTTTTTCCTTTGACATGTACAAAAATCCATACTACTATGTTCACAAATGAAGGGTGGTTGTCGTATCAAAAGTAAATTATTGTGCAAGTATACATGCACTTTGTTATGAGTATACAATCCAAACAAAATTTGAAGAGTGGTTTAGTATGTAATTTTTGATTTCATAGGTTCCCAACATTTTACCAATGTCATCCCCTCCATTTCTTTATAGTTAAATTAGATAATCTAATAGATCAAATATTCTCCGTTGCCAGCTCCTTGACCTTAATTGACTACCTCTATCTAAGTACCTGCAAGGTTTTAAAAAGCATGCAAGGCTCACCTAGAGTCATTTTTTTGAAAAAATAATAATGAATTGCTATAGATTTGTCAAATTACAACAAAAACCAATGAAATGCAAGTCCACAAATCAAAGGAAGTGAATAAACAAGTGAGATGTAAGCCCATGGATCAAATAAGTTTAAATTTGAATTTTAAGTTTTCCTATATAAGCCGTGCAATTTGAACAGATTTGGCTTGCCCTTGAAATTTCATCAATTTCATAAATTTTTTCCAACAGCCACTTAGAGAGTTATTATTCGAACAACCATCTGTTGAATTTATCTATGTGCATCCACTTCTGATGGGTATAACATTCAATAGTTTTCATCTCTCCATTAGAACTTATAGCTTAAATAAACAAATGCATTGATAGTAAATAGTTTCAAATTCCACACTCTAGCAATTGCATGTGTACAATGCAATGTGAACGCCGAATGGTATATGTTATTTGATTTAGAGTGATAGTTATTACTTTTGTAGTTGATGTTGATAAGGGGTGTGATTGATTTTGTAAGTGTAGTTATATAAATGAAACATTACATTTAAAGGTTCTATATCTACATTTCAAATTTGTTACAAATTCAGTCATATACATTTGCAAATCTTATATCATGAGTGGTAGGTAGCCTTTTGTGGTCAATTTTTTCAAGCATATAATAACCAAGCAATCAAAAGTTAAAAAATTTAATACTTTAGTCTTCTTTGATCAACTTATTTTGTTCATGATTTATATGCATTCATTGGCCCTAGTGTGAGATGTAAAACTTCCAGCAATAATGAGCGCTTGAGTATTCATGCAGGTTTTGGGTTATGGGTGGGTTTTGAGTTTTGGGTTGGTCATTTTCTTCTTATTATTCTTTAACCAGCCTACAACCACCATTTTTATTCTTCTTCAAATCTGCGAGAAAAAAATCCAATGTCAATAGATAACAAAGATTCCCGCTCTAAGATTTTAAGGAATCCATAAGCGTGGGCTTATTTGCTAATAACAAATGAAAGTATATAACTAAGCTCTGTAAATTTATGTGAAACCCTAAACCCAAAATATTTTGCTTCATGTAAAATCGTTCATGTGGAAGTTATGAACTGTTGCATCTGTTTATTTAATTAGTTGTAATTTCTATCATACACACACACACACACACACACACGCACACACACACACACACACACGCACGCACACACACACACACACACACACACACACACACACACACACACACACACACACACAACATTCATTGAATTTAATAAGTTATACTACTAATCACACGTGGAAGGTGTAATGGAGACATTGATTACAGAAGTAATAAGTTGACATTGATTACTAGTTATATCTTGTAATGTGTACCGCAATGACCATTTTTTAAAGAACTTAATAGGACAAATAGCTCTCCATGTGCTCAGAAATAGAAAATTAAACCTGATTATTTTGTCCCCACTACAATGTTAATAGTTGTTCAAAGGGGTATGTTTAGCAACCCGCATACAATGCTAATAGCTATTCCCGGAGATGTGAATTGAACAACCCAAATGCAATTGCCAACCTCTCACTATAGTAGTAGAGGAGTACTTCCTTCCTACTCCTCCACATTATCCAATACAACTTAGATCATGACATTTGAAACTACAACATCTGACAGAGATCCACGCTCGATTATTTTTTGATTGATGTCCATCCCCTGTTCCAAAGCTCCCCGTATGGGCCATAAACCATAAAAAATCTAAATCTGAACCATGTGCTAAAACCTTCACGAAAATATAAATTATAACTAACCCTAATCTTATTAAAAAAAACCTCGACTCATCTGCTTACAACATTGAATATGCATAGCCAACGTACACTTACATCACTTAAAAAATAGTTAAACACATAAAGCACCCGAGGTATTTGGATGTTGACTTCATTTTGAAATAGATTAAAGAGAAGCTCTAATGGCTCGTTGCTTTGTTTTAGTATCCCAAAGTTTTCCTGGGACATTTCAAATAAATAATAACTTGGGAAATCACAAGGCGCATTAGCTTTTCAGTAGAGCATTCATTAGATAGAGGAATGGTCACCATAAAAAGACATATCAACTTTCCTGAAACATTGATATGTTCATAGATAATATATTACTTCGTAAACTTTCCCAAACATCAACCATGATATTGTCAAGTTGAGTCACAGGCAAAAACATGAAGCACAAGCAAGTTATACATGAACATTTTATGCCAAAAAGCACTCATAATATGATTTGATTTCAATACTACAATTGCAGCTAGGATTTGTCAGCATACAACTATATTGATAGCGTGATAGTGTCCTAGGTTGAAATACTGCTAAATACAGTAGTTCTAACCAATAATTACCTAAATTTAATACAAAAGCAGAACTCTCTCATTTATTGTAAAATGCAAAAAACTATAAGCATGGATACATTTAATATTTTCAATCAGGGAAAGAACTGGTTGTCTACAGTCCTAGAATAGATATTTCATTTTATCAGGCATAACATACTAGTTGTCTTTCTTCTGACAGAATGTTGCTTAATGCCACCATGATTAATTGTGATGTATGATTCAGTGTCATCTATAAAGATTTAATTGTAACAGATCCTCTCCATTAAAAAATAAATGGCTATCCATGTACATTACTATGAAATTGATGTTCAACTTCACTTCCTGAAATCTATGGAGTTTATTCCTAATTCAGATAATTGTGGTATAAAAAATATATATTTACAGAAGATCAACATGGCAAGGCTAAGAAACTGAAATGTTGGTAGTATCTGTCAAACATTAAATACCATTCACAGAATGTCACAAAATATGTGACGAGTAATTTACCATTTCCTTAATATAATCATCTTATGTACGTGAACAGAAAACAACAATTCTTACTCTTCCTCCTCAAAAGCTGAAGAAAAAATTTAGGCTTAATTTTTTAAAAAACACTGGAAGGATAATTGCAGAATTGAACTTAATTGTTATATCAATCGAACTAAAAAAACCTTAAAAAATAAATGGATAAATGGTGGCACCACTGGAAGCCACCAACGTAACTGCTAACTGCTCGGCCTATCATAGTGCAGAAGCAAAGCCTTCAGCAAGAAAAGTAAAACAAAAGAAAGAGAGAAGATCCCTACACCAAGTTTGCATTAAAGACAAATTATGTCTTCAATTAAAAAATTTAAATGAAAAGCGCAGAAGCTGTAAAACAAGAAAAAAACAGTGCTCCCCTCCCCTTTATCCAATTTTTGTTTAATTTGCTTGCCCATATCATGGCTAATGTGGCTTAAAGGCTCACTACCTCCTCAGGCTCCTCTAGTAAACTCTGGCCCAAAATTAGAGTATATCAGAACTACTAATATCACCAACAGCTCTATACATTTCAGAATTGGCTTTCACCCAAATCAAAAGAAGTGGTTTAATTGAGAAGGAGATTTCTAACATCTTGGCATGCAGGACTTATCAAAGTGTATCCATATCTGTACTTAGATGACTATCTATATTGGTATTGTTATATAAATTCTCAACACTGAATTTGCTACAGGTTGTTAATTCCAATATTTGTTACAGTTATACAGGTGGCTTGATAGACCAAGATGGTGTTTGGGACAGTGAAAATCCATCATGTTATGATATGATGGTTTCAAATATGCCAAATCTGTATTTTGCATAGTTCTGGTGGTTTTTTGGTTTTATAACTCTGATACATCAAGTTGGTCTCAGGGAACACAAACAATACATTATTATATGCAATAGAGGTAGAGAACAAGATTATCTGGAAGCTTATATGCAGTTAGATACTATTGTAATTAACTTGGCTGCAACTCCGAGTATAGTTATTTAATTCCTCATTCTGAGGGGGGTTAATCCAAAATACCAAATATTGAATGGCATTGGCCGCTCTTTCTCATCCCCCACCCACAACTACCCACAATGAATAAAACATTTCCCACATATAGGGTAAGTTTTTGAGTCAATCCCATAGTGATGTCCCTAGTGTGGATGTTCATGTCGGTATGCCAGTGGTTGCATATCAAAAGTTAAAAATTTACAAAGCACAATCAAAGGTATAAGACAATGAAAATTCATATGATCAGGATTTAGCAGAAAAGAAAACAGACTTTTAACATTTCCAGTGTGGAGTCCAATCTTCTAGCATGTCCCAACTTATTAGTGTTTTGTATAAGCAGTATTATAATGCTTCAATGGTAGACATGCTGAATGATGTGGACAATCATATTTTTAAAGATGTAAACCCCGAAGAATGAGACTAAGTGGCTCGCTAAGATTGACTGACTGGTCCTGATTCAAGAAAAGACAAATTTATAAGACCCTTGGATTTCTCTTTAACCTTCAAGGCATTGTAATCTGGCCTGTGGTAGAATAAATTAGTTGGATAAAATGGTAATGTCATTAGTAGCTATATTTCAGCTGCCTGTGTGGACTATTTGTCTTACTGGGTTCTTAGAGATTATACTTGGGTGAAGCTCACTTAGATTTCTGGCAATTTGATAGACAATAAAAAAATCAGTCTATAGGGATATAGACATTGCACTTTGCAGCTCAAAAGCGGGCTCAGCATCATGGATGTCAAAACCAAGAAGCAAGCAATTTAAGCTATAATACAAGGGTGATCTCCCATGGAGGGGATTTGGGCTCCTTTTGAGTAAACTAGAACATTGAGAATTAATATATACATCTATCAAATGGAAGTCATTTATTCGTGTAATGTTTTTTCTAATTCCTTCCAAAATTATAAAACAACAATTTTAATCTCATTTCCCATAAAATTTGGAAGAAAAGTAGATATTTATACAAACGGCTCATAAAATTTATAATCAGTACCAGCTCAAAAAATTAAGTGTTAAATAATCCTCAGGTAGACAAGAATCCCTAAAGGAAGTAATCAGTTGTTGTTAAGTAGTCTTCGTTGCAGGAGGCAGATAATAAGGAAAATGAAGATCATGGAAAGGAAGAAGATAAAGGTAGAGAGAGGGAGTTGAGGAGAAGTTAAAGATGGTGGCCACCTATCCATTGCATTTCCCTTGAATAGGTGTTGTTTTTGAACTACTTTTACCTCATTTTTTCTCTTAATTCAGTGAGATTCAGCACATGTTTGTTACATCTTTTGCAAGTACTGCACATGTTTGCTCAGCACTCCCAATTATCTCTTGATATCTCAGATGTATATATTGTCACTATTTCAAAAGGTCAGCAAGCCAAATCCTACTTGTATGGATTAAGAATTTTACTAGATGGTGAGCTTAAAATTGTGGTCACCTCTAAACCTATTAGTTCTGGTATCCCTGTCTCAATAGTTGAACTTGATAGTTCCATTGTATGCAGCTAGGTCCCTAAGATCCTTTCTTCTATATGTAGAGCTTGTCCTTTACAGCTTCCCCTTCCACATCTATAGTTCAGATGATAGGTCCAACTACTACTTTTAGGCCTTCTAAGTTCTGAAAAGTTCTTTTAAAATTTTAAGCTATGGTTCGCTTATATCCCTCCTCCAAACTTTCTGGACCCAAAGCATCACATAATTTCTTTCCAGAAAGCAATCAAATTGGGCAAGAAAATGGTAGCAATGGGTTAATGGGGAAGATTAGATTAAAAGGGAACGTTACAGGCTGAGATAAATATTTTCATCAATAATCATGCAAAGCAGGAGGCAATGTTCATTTTTTGGCTTAAAGGCTCACTACCTCCTCAGGCTCCTCTAGTAACCTCTGGCCCAAAATTAGAGTATATCAGAACTACTAATATCACCAACAACTCTATACATTTCAGAATTGGCTTTCAACCAAATCAAAAGAAGTGGTTTAATTCTAATATGCATATATAAAAGCAATGCTATAAATCATAATTGAGATGGAGATTTCTAACATCTTGGCATACAGGACTTATCAAAGTGTATCCATATCTGTACTTAGATGACTATCTACATTGGTATTGTTATATAAATTCTCAACACTGAATTTGCTACAGGTTGTTAATTCCAATATTTGTTACAGTTATACAGGTGGCTTGATAGACCAAGATGGTGTTTGGGACAGTGAAAATCCATCATGTTATGATATGATGGTTTCAAATATGCCAAATCTGTATTTTACATAGTTCTGGTGGTTTGTTTGTTTGTAATGAGTTTTATGGATTGTGTCTTGTGTATTGTAAATATAACTATTATTTGAAAATAAACCCTATCTACCATCAGGGATTTTCTTAATTATTTTATTAGATGTCATGGGATTTGATCACTGGTAGCAAATGTCTAGAAACTGACAACCCAGGTTTGCAGCAACATTTGGGAAGAAAGCAATATAAATAGTCAAATTTATATCTAATCTCTGTAAGAAAACTGATGAAAGTTGCATTGATTAAATTTTTTAAAATAGTGCAATTTTCAAAGGAGTTCTGGAGTTGCAGTAGCAGATAATAAACCGTAAGGAGTCAACTTTAGATGTAATATTTGTAAGAGAACTAATGAAAACTAATGAAAGTAGCATTGATTAAAATAGGGCAGTTGTCAAAGTAAATCTGGACTTGCAGTAGCAGACAATAAATTGGCTTTGGGTTACATCTGTAGTGACAGACTAAACCGGCCAGTGCAAAATAAGGAAGTGGTTACCATAACTATATGTTGGAACATATTAGGGATGAGACAGTTAGAACATAATTACTGCCTAACGGCCAAGAAATTTGCTTTAATACTAATAGCCTTTCATATTTATCTAAGAAATTCCAAATTTTACATGCTTCATACAACTCTATTATTTAATAAGAACATGCAAGTTTCCCACCATTTTTGACATAAGGTAGAATCTGCCATAGCCAGTTCTACATCAGAACTTACATACTCGCATTAGAATGGTATGTTATATCCTCAAATCTTAATTTTCATAAATTCTGTAACAGAGGAATGAGAGTGAGTGCTGGCTGGAGAAGGCCAGGCACGTGTGAAGTTTCTGAGTTAGTCAAGTTTACATGAAAGCAATAAGGGCTCCAATAAACTTCACACGTCCCTTTACACGTCAGGTGTCTTGGTTTGTAATTCTGGAAAATCTTTTTCACTATTGAATTTCTCAAATTCTTCTTTTTATTCCTAAACAAGAAAACTAAATATTATAAAATGCACCCTGATTGACCAGGGTTTAAGCACCATGGCCTTCGCCATTTACAAACAGTAATATCCTTCTTACACGTAGCCTCATAAGGAAATTATGTTAATAAAGAAAATAGTGGGCATTAGTTTGGGGATTCATTGTGACTGGGGTATTCCACTAAATCTGGAAAGCCTCCATTGGGCTCCCAAAACCTTTTTTTCACAATCCTCCAGTGGATCCGCTATTGCTTGTTTTGGGGCCAATTTTGACTTGAACAACCTAAAGGCTTTTCTGGCTATTTGGAATCGTAACCATATTTTACACAAACTATCTTTAAAATACTCTCAGTTTAAAACTGTAACTAAATTACCATCGTGCTTAAATTAACCACAATAAACACACAAGGCAATTGAATATCCTTCTTACACTTGAAGCCAGTCAGTCCAACGCACTTCCTGCATGAACTACAACGGTTAGCCGTAGCTTTTTTCTGCTCTCCTCCTCCAGAAGATGTACCTTCCTCTGTCAACGCCTGCTTTGTCGTCGCAATGGAATTTTCTTCAATTTTCGCAGTAGCAGAGGCTACAACAGCGGAAGATTTCGAAACCCTAGACTACTTCAGCATAAGATCCTTATAACACTTTGAACAAAAATTCATTTTGGCTGAGCTTCCGGAAAAACCGCACTTATTAGCACAAAGAAGGGGACCTTCAGGAGACTGGCAGCCGGGCTCATCGCTGTCCCTTTTCCAACTGTCCACAGCCATTCTTTACCCAAAAAAAACTTTATTTGGCCTTCGATTCTTATGCTGGCAAAGGCGAGATGATAGACGAGGAATGCATGCAACTCGAAATGGCTAAAAAAAAGGAAAAACGTGTAAAGGGACGTCAAATTTAACGTAGTCGTAGAAACGTCCGGAAGTGCCTTTCCCAACGTCTAAAATGAAAAGCTCTAAATGAAATACCATGGAAGCTTTCAAGCATTTAAATAAAAAAAAATCATTTACAGAACATGTGGGACCCGACACACTAACAAGTAGTAACATAGTAACATATATATTGTATTTGATGAGCAGATATATGGAAAAATAATAATTTTGTTTTGAGGTTTAAGTTCCAAAAATCATAGAAATATTTAAAGTGTTTTAAATATCAATAAAATTAAATTATATTAAAATTAAAAAACTCCAAATAAAATATCATAGAAGTTTTAGAGAGTAAAATCAAATAAAATATTTAAAATTAAAAGTTTTAAATAAAAAATTATGGAAGTTAAATAAAATTGTGTCAAGAATATGTATTGCAAAAGGTGAAAAGTTGAATAGAAGGAAGAACATTTACATGAAGCAGAACTGCAAGTAGATAAGTAAATGAAATATCAGTTTAATAGAATACCTAGACTGTAATAAAGATATAAAAAAATGTGTGAATGAAAGGTTTAGAACAACAATATGGAGTTAAAAAGGAAGCTGAAAAAATAATAGTATTTGTTAATTTTCAACACAAACTATGAGCATAGTGAAAATGTGCATATAGGGGCTAAAAGGAAATGGGAAGAAAAATTCCTTACTCAATTGAGGATTAGCGCTCACAATCTTAGATATGAGATGGCGAAGTGAAAGATTCTTATGAAGGAGTGGGAAGAGAGGGCTTGTGTTTTTTGAGCCATATGGGCGATCAAAACGGAGGATCACTTCATTCTCAAATGTTCTCAATACGTGGACATATAAGCCAAGCACGTGGAAATCTTAAGAGTGAGCTTCATGGTTGAGTTCATAAAGGATAAAAGATTGAAAGAGTTTGGGCATTGCTAATCCAAATTAGTTGAATAAGTAAAAACCCCGTAAAGGATATCATGCAAGCCAAAAGAATCTTTGAGTGGGGGAAGAAATTAGTGTAACTGGTATCTCGTAGACCATTGGGTCTTGTAGACATAACTAAAATGATTTCATTTCATTTCAACATTGCATGATTAAACAAGTAACCAATGATGTACCTAAAGTAGGTTACTAAATATGACCATGATAATCCATTAGAGTAATCTATGTACAATTATGTTAGATAGTGGTCCATATGACAACACAATGAGAAAAACGTTAAAATCATTAGTGTTAGCGATCTAAGATGATAATAGTTCTCTATATGCGCGGATGTTCAAGGGCGAAGACCACATAGCTTCTCATAAGAACGCATATGAACCAGACTAGCTGATGTTGTTTGAGGGTGTCAAGGGGCTGGAGGAAGGTGGTTGTAGTGTATTTACACCCATCCAAATGATTTGAAAAAATTGGTTTATCGATTAAACGCTCTAATCAGAAGTTCATCTACTTATCCAATTTGGCTCTCAAAACCTCTATATGGTCACGAGAGAAAACAAGTTCACATTTTTGCATCACGCCAACTTGAGAGAAACCATGAGAGACATGATTAGAGGACTAGTGTATGCAGTTCTATAAGAGTTGATGTTTCATAGTAAAACATCCTAATTTGTGTACAACACGTTGAAGTTCACCTTATATTTCACCTTCAGACTGCGAACCTTCTCTTAAGAAAGCTTCCGGAACTGACTAGCTGGCGTCATTCGAGAGCATCGATGTGCTAGAGGAAAATTCATGTTTTTTTTATTGGGAGCTTCGATTAGAAGTTACTTGATATATTAGCCTGATTTGGCTCATGAATTGGCCGTGAGAGAGAATGAGCTATTATTTTTGCGTCACACTAATTTGAGAGAAACCTTATTGCGTGTGAAGAGGAACAACATGTACAACCATAGGAAGTAGTTGTTCATCTCAACATATCCTGATTTGTGTACAACACCGTATTTAAGTTCGCTGCTTATTTGGTTTTTGGCTCTTTAGAATGCTTCCATATCGAACTATCCAGCATCGTTCGAGGGCATTTGGTACTAAAAGAAGGTGTTTCTAGTGTATTTATGTCCATATGGTTATGTTCGTGAAGTTGTTTCGGTGATTGGCGCTCCGGGAAGAAGTTACTCCATCTACGGACCTAATTTGGCTCTTTAAACCACAAATTGGCCATGAGAGAAAAAGAGTTGTCATTTTCTTGTCATGTCGACTTGAGAGAAAACCTACATGGCATGCTTAAAGGAACAATGCATACAACTGTAAGAACTAATGATTCATCTCATCGTGTCTCAGTTTGTAAACAATAGCACGCCGAACTTTGCCTTAGATTTGGCCTTCGGACTGCAAACCTTCTCTTAAAAATGCTTCTGGACCAGACTAGGCAACATCATTTGGGGGTGTCAAGGGTCTAGAGGAAAGTGGTTCTAACATATTTATGCCCATATGGATGTATTGGTGAAGTTGGTTTGTCGATTGGGTGCTTCGGTCATAATGTACTCAATGTATTGATCCAATTCGGCTCTTTAAACCATAAATTGGCCACAAGATAAAATGAGTTGGATCATTTTTGCATCATGTCGACTTGAGAGAAACCAAATGAGGCGTGATTAGAGGACCAATGTGTGTAACTATAAGAACCAATGGTTTGTCTTAGCGCATCCTAGTTTTTGTGCAACAACCTACCGAATTTTGCCTCAGATTTGGCCTTTAGACCACAAACCTTCTCTTAAGAACGCTTCTAGACCAGACTAGTTAACATCATTCAAGGGTGTCGTGGGGCTGGAGGAAGGTGGCTCTAGCATGTTTACACCCATCTGGATGTGTTGGTGAAGTTGGTTCATCAATTGGACTATTTAAGTAGAGGTTAAAGCTTGTTTGGCATAGACAAGCCCTTTTTGAATGCAATTAAATCTCAGGTCAACTAACTTGTCAGTGTAAATCCATGCCAAAATAGCAAACCAGGTGTTTAGCAAGTAAATTACATTTTTTGACGTATTTTAACCCCTCATGCAAAGGTTTAGGCTTGATTGGCATAGACATGCCCTTTTAGGGTACAATTCTATCTTGGCTCAAGTAACTCGTCAATGTAATTCCACACTAAAACACAAAACCAGATGTTTGGTAAGTCACTTACACTTTTATGACATATTATAGCCTCTCTTAAGTGGAGGTGTAAAATTTCTTAGCATTGTAATGTCATTCCTAAGTGGGCTTGGATCTCAAGTCTCAACTAGCTTGTCAATGTAGGTCTACACCAAACACTAAATCAGGTTCTCAACACAATACTTATTAAATTTTGGCATGGTGTAGTCTCTCTCAAGTGGAGGTATAAGACGATGTTTAAGATTTGTTGGCATTTGCATGAACTTCCTGAGTAAAATTCGATCTCGGTTCAACTAAATTTTCACATAGGTCCACACCAAAATATCAAACCAAGTGTTTAACAAGGTACTTCTCAAAAAACTACATGTTGCAGTCTCTATCAAGTGGAGGTATAAGATTTCTTAGCATACACATACCCTTCCCAAGTGCAATTCAATCTCGGTTCAACTAACTTGTCAATATAAGTCCATGCTAAAATATCAAACCCGTTGTTTAGTAAATCACTTAAAAAATTGTTGTGTTGTAGCCTCTCTCAAGTGGACGTGTAGTCTTGCTTGGTGTAGACATACCCTTCCCAAATGCAATTTGAGCTCGGGTCGACTAACTTGTTAATGTAAGTCCACAATAAAATACCAAACTGAGTACTTGGCAAGTCACTTACACTTTTTTGGCAAATTATATCCTCTCTTAAGTAGAGGTGTAAGATTACTTAGCATTGTAATGTCATTCCTAAGTGGGTTTTGATATCGCATCTTGACTAACTTTTCAATTTAGGTCCACACCAAAATACCAAATCAAGTTCTTCACAAGGCACTTATAAGATATTTTACATGTTACATAGTCTCTCTCAAGCAAAGGTATAAGAGGATGTTTAATATTTGTTGGCATTGGTATTGGCATGCCCTTCCCAAGTAGAATTTGATCTCATGCCAACTAAATTATTAATGTAAGTCTACAAAAAAACACCAAACCAAGTGCTTGGAAAGGCACTTATAAAATGTTGTTGTGTGGTAGTCTCTCTCAAGAAGAGGCATAAGGTTTTCTTGGCATACCCATATCCTTCCCAAGTTGAATTCTATCTTGGATCAACTAACTTGTCAATGTAAGTCCATACAAAAATACCATATTGGGTGTTTGGGAAGTCACTTACACTTTTTGACATATTGTAACCTCTCTAAGTGGAGGTGTAAGATTGATTAGCATTGAAATGTTATTCACGAGTGGGTTTCAATCTCAAGTCTTGACTAACTTGTGAATGATTAAGATTTGTTTGCATTAGCATGTTCTTCCTAAGTAGAATTTGATCTCGGGGTAGCTAAATTATCAATGTAGGTCCACATCAAAACACCAAACTAGGTGTTTGGCAAGGAACATATAAAATTTTGTCATGTTGTAGTCTCTCTCAATTAGAGGTATAAGATAATGTTAAATATATTTTGGTATTGGCATGCCCTTCCCGAGTGGAACTAAATCTCAACTCAAATAAAATTTCAATGGATGTCCAAACCAAAACACCAAACCAGTTGTTTGGCAAGGAACTTATAAGGATTTCAAGTGTTGTAATACCTCTCAAGTGGAGGTATAAGCTTGCTTGATATACACATACCCTTCCTACATAAATTATCCTTTAATTTTTTAATTTTGGTTACAAATTTAATTTATATCAAATCAATGTATAATACATCCCCTATTATTTCAAAAAAATAATGCACTACCTGCTAAGTGAGAACCATAATCTTATTACAAATTCAATTACGCCTTTGGCATGTGGTGTAAGGTTCTTAAACATCAATTTATTTTTGTAGTGATTGTTGATTTTAGGATGAATTAAAGATTGTTGATTCTACAAATGGCTCATCTCTTCAACAACACATGATTTCTAAAATAAATAAGAACTAAGTTGAATACAAACAAAACATTTAACTGACAAGTACAAATAAAATCGAATATATAAATTATAATCTTAGGTACATAAATATGAAAATTATGTCAAATGTGCACATTTATATGTGTTATGTGTCATAAAATAGACAAAAGTTGTCATCAACATACACATGAGCTTTGTAGGCATACAAAATGGGTCATATTTCTCTCTTGTACATTAACTAGCTTTGTGTGTGTGTGTGTGTGTGTGTGTGTGTGTGTGTGTGTGTGTGTGTGTGTGTGTGTGTGTGTCTATATATATATATATATATATATATATATAGACACACACACACACACACACACACACACACACACACACACACACACACACACACACACACACACACAAATATATGTATTTCTTTTACTCCTCATTGTCGCTAGATAAATTTCCTATCTTAGACTTAGATGTAGAGCCAGGGGTGTTGGTTCTCAACAAATATGTATGTATATATGATGTATGCCTTTTATGAATGCTTAGTTTTGATCAATAATGTATGATGTGTCATTTTTGGATTATGCCTCCTAATGAAGGCTTATTTTGATCGATGCCCTTGATGGAAAATTTTGTATCGATGTTGTATATCATTTTTTTGAGACATACTTTATATATGTGATGGATATTCGATGTTTATACATTTTCATGTACATATATGACTTATGATGTAATGATTTTGACTCCTGGATGTGTTTATATCATGAATTTGTTTGATTTAGACTTATGTATGTATCATGATGGATTTTGATGATTCTCACATCATATGTTTTGATAGGATGTTCTACTGCTTTACTTTATCATATTTTATCATGTATGAGTTAGCAGTAAATGACAACTCTCTTGATTTGATGAGATAATATATGATTCGAAAACCATGTGATTTATTATGGATATTGGTGTTGGGGGGATAGAGGTGATCATGCACAAGTTCTTTCCCCATTGATGATACGGTATATGATTGATTAGCTTAGTATACATGTTCAAATGTAAAACTTAGCATTTTTTGATATAGGGATGATAGATGATGTTTGGGACTTAATCTGATGGATGATGGATGATGGATGATGGAGTGATGGATGATGGATTTTTAATACAATGTTTTATGATGATGATAACGAACAATATGCATGGAACAAATAAACACAAGAAAAACTTAACAAATTAAACAAATAAACCCATACAAAACAACTATATACAAATAAGAATGAACTCAGGCATACTTAACAACAAATTAAATTGGTACTTAATTGAAGTCTTGTGAATGAATCCTAATAATTGCTTTAACCGATGATAAAAAACACCAATATTTACAAGTCATGACACTTAAAATGAACTCTAATGTAACACACAAATGATATTTAATCTAAGTCAAGAAAATAATCCACTTTAAATCATAAAACCTAAAAATATAATGCAATCAAAACTCTACAAACCGAAAACTATGCAATTAAACGACTAGCCTTATTTTTGCGGGATAGTTTTGATTCATTTTCCTTTTTTTGGTGTCATTCTTTAAAACAATAGTCAAGGTATTGTTCACATTGTTATTGCACAATTATATCCCTAAAAAAAATTGGTTTTTAGATGTTTAGGTTTTTCCATCATATTTGAATTTATTTTGTGTCCTTTTCAAAGTGATGATTCCAAAGTGAGGTAAAGAAGCTTGGATACCCCTAGTGTTAGATGAGAATATACAAAGGTAGAATGCCACACGTTAAGCTACCCATAGAGTTAGATGGGAATTACAAATGAAAACCTTCACAATCATAGATAGGAGTAGAACAAGCCAGATTAATGGCCGCAATTTGAGCTTGAGAATTCCTAGACCTGAAACCTAGCCCTAAAAACATCAAGTTTACACATCTAGTTATGAGAGTGCTTGCAAACAATGAACCCTCTCGAGGCCTCTAGAAAACTCAGTTTATTCACTCAATGATTTTCCTAATCCACAATTGCCTGGTTTTCACACTTGGATGACCTATTTTCTTTTTACTGTTATCTTGATTTATTCATTATTTTTCTTATTTTTCTTTCTTTTGCTAAAGAACCTCTTATCTTAAGCATAGGAGTGTGAGCCATACTTGTGTTCATTGCTCCTTTAATTCCTCTCCACTGAGTGAGCTAGTTCTTTAATTTCCATTGAGAAGCATGATCCATGGGAAGGTCTATCCAACTAGTTATCTTTGCAAATTTTCCCTTCTTTATCTATTTCCTTTAAGAGTGTTTTTCTGGTTCTCTTTTAAAACTAGATAGCCTACTTCAAATTGACTAAGGTATGACCCATTTGTTGTACCCTCGTGAAAGCTGATTCCTAATAAAATTAAACCATGTTGATTGAGAGATTTCATTCTTTTTTTATCCAGTAGCTCCAATTGTGAGACAAGAAACTCTGTAGTCTTCATAATTTATTTCTAGATAATCAATCCGAAGAAATAATCTCAGGGAGGCCAAAACAATTTCTATGGGTATTGACCTCAATTTCATAGACTAGTGAATATGGATGGCACCAATTGTGATGTTAGACTGGAAGTTTGATATGCCATAGAGGGAGGGATCCATCTAAAGGTGTCAATTACGACATGTTTTGATAACCATTAAAAGGCCATGATTCAAACAAGGATTTTATTTCCAATATTGATTCTTGAGGTCCCAAAGATGAATCTACCTTGAATTTTCAATAGGAAGTAGACTCATGTCATGAGGTAGTGCCCACATTTTACACACCCAAATACAACAGTAAAAATACCAGGATAATTGTTTTTTCTTGACTTACATTGCTCATTGACATACAACACAGTAAGGGCTCCGTAGTATGGAAACTCGACATGACATGATGACAATCACATAAGTCATCACTCACATAGACACATGCAGATGACATCGGCATTTGTCGATACCACACTTTTCCCAATGTAATGAATACTAACAAAGACCCAACCAGGAAGAAACGTGACTTCCCTAGGAACGATGAACCCACAACATATCATTACTTTAAATGTATTTTAGTTGGGCTAACTTTGCAAGATCATTATTAGGTAAGCCATATTTTCTCCCTTTTTCCACCTACATGATTCTGAAAATTTGTTTCAAAAATCACATATTGTTCAACCATTTAATTTGCTCTTTACCCTTATGCAAGAATCTTCATGACTTACATAAGTATTCCTCACATATTTCAAACTTCCTACAAGCATTTAATTGACTCATTCTTATGTTAACAATTTTGCTTCTCAAACTTTTATTTAGTAATATAAAATTTACTCTTGCTACATCAAGGATTCTAACATGATGACCAAATGAGGTCTTGGGATTAAGGAAGACATAGAGTGAGATAGCTCCCCAAGAAGCCTCCATCGATCACGGAATAGTTATTTGGCTACCATAGTTAATAAAGTTCAATAACTTATGCCAAGAACTTTTTTATATTTATATACTTTTGTTTGCTCGAAGATGTTCACCAAAATAATTTATATTCTTTGCAATAACATGAAAAAGTTTAATTAAGGGATAAGGACTCTAAGATTTGACCTTAATCCTAATCTCAAATCTCATGTGTCAGCATCATATGATATGCTCTTATATCGCACTAAGGTGTTCTTAGCATCTTCTTAAAACAAAAGAGTTACTCATCAGACACTTGTCTGACATCATAAGGAAGTACAAGGCTTATGAGCATTAAAACTACACATGAACCACAAATGACTATGTTCACGAAGATCTCATATCCTTGGATAACATGTTTCCGCATAAGGAATATTCTTTATTCCTTAATGCCATTAGAATGACATAAAAAGGGATTATGAGATAGAATGCATGGGATTTTCTAAGGTTCTCATTAAAGTGGAACATCTTTCCAACACAATTTCTTCTATGCAATGGAGTTAGTTATGGTTTTCTAACCACAAGTGAACATCCATTCAATTAGGGTTTAGCTTCATTCCAATTTTTCTACTGAAAGGCTTTACGCTCTCTTTCAGATTAGATTTTTTTAAACATATTCACCCTATTAAATTCCGTAAGAGATCAAAGCACTCCATTGTCACTAGCCAAAGATGACACCTATAGCTAGGAGGATGTATTCATAAGTTCAACATTTTAATGATAGAACCACTATTTCACTAGCTCCAGGAGATGTGGCATCTGGATTCATGAAAGGTGAAATTCATTCGATGCTAGGAAGATCTTATTTGACTGTGTTGCTCCTATGTGTCTAGTTTATGTCGATAGGCAAAACGTACCTATAAGTAATAAACCACTCATTCTTGGCTTAGATCTTATTTGTGGTAAAGCAAGGTGCTCCATCGGGTGAAAAGGTTAAGTTCTTCTATAGATTTAAATTTCTTATAAGGGAAAAAGGATCACACATGCGGGCAAGTTAAGCTACGAATATTTTGATTAGGGTTCAAAGTGCTTCCCATTAAAACTCTTTATTACTTTACAAGTTAAGAAGATAACTCAATGATTAATTTAATCAATATTGAATGCTGAAAAAGGACTGGCAATATATGAAAGTTGTTATTTCAATTAGTATGATTGCCTGGATTTTACCTTATGGACTCCTTAAGAATTTAAGATTCACTGGTGATTGGATGCACATTTAAGTTATAGTTTCCACTGAATTCATGCATATCCAAATCTATTATTTTTTGTGTAGACATTTTAGACTGCATCAAGCTAACAGTTATTCATTTTACTAATTGTATGCCTAAAGACACAATTACTAATAATAATTCAACACAATCCCCTTTATAATCTCAGAACTTCCATTGGAAAACCCATAGCTCAGATAACTTCAGGCATGGCATCTTCCCTATCAATCATATTTTGCTAATATTTCAGTTTCCCATTTACATCTTCCATGATAATTATCAATATGCAATGGAAAATAACAAGGTCATGAAACATGTAATATTGTTTCATTTGGCTTCATTTTATAAATCAGAAGGAAAGCATGCCCTGAGAGAAAATATCATTTTGTCCAAGGGGTCCAATGACAAACAAGTCTTGTGTTGATCAATTATTTACTGTGATCTTGACATTTTTAGGGTGATAACTTGAGAAGCCATCCATTACGAAAATAACATCTCTACCAATTTTGCATTTTCTCATCGTCAAAATGTTACAAAAGGAGAAGTCATCTTTAGGGAGGCTAAGAAATGTCCCATAAGGTTAGTGCGTATTTGATGAACAACTGGTTTCTTTTGAATTAAATTTCTACGTGTTAGATATACCAAGAATCTCATAGTCAACTGAGGAATTGATAAAAATTGAACGGTTTGCGTTTGTCTTTCAAGTTCCTCTTTGAGATGTAATGCCACTTTGTAGGATCACCCTTTCTCAAAATTCCAAAAGTTAGGAATCGAGGGTGTACAAAAAGGTTGTGCAACCAACATTGACGTCCAAACCTGGAATATCTACGCATACGAATGACATCTCAAATATAGTCTCCCATACATAAGTAGGTTCATCAGACGACGGGTCTTTACTGTAAACCATTTACTCAGAATGAAGCTCCCAGATTTTCTCTTAGCGACTTCTTCTATCCTGACGATTGACACTACAAAATTTCTTCAAAACCTGAAACATTTTTCTATGCTATCCTCCTATGTTGTTAGGAAATAAGAGATAAAATATGCGGAATAATCCCTCACAGAATCGCAACAGTAGAAACTAATATGCAGAAAATATTACAGATCTCAAATAAAAGTGCAGAATAAAATAACACAACACAAAGAGACAGTATTTAACGTGGTTCACCCAATTTGGGCTAGGTCCACCAAGAATCACTTGCTCAGATTTTATTACAAGCCACCACTCTCTCAATACAATACCCAATCCGTTTGGAGCTATGCTCAACAAACTCTACAGAATTCACACCCAAATTCAAAACACATCTGCAATACATTTCTTGTACATCTATCATATGCATAAAACCATATAAATAGACAACTGCTTAAGTAGTTTTACAAAATTGTGGGTATCAAAACCATGGGCAAAAACCGTCCCATAAAACAATGGGTCAAAAAAGACCCAAAAAACCATGGGCCCAAAAACAAGCCCATAACGGTTACCCATTACCCATGGGTTAATAAACCACCCATTTTTTTTTTCAGGGGCTTGGGGGCCGGGGGTGCCCCTACCACCCCCAAACCCGCTCGGGTCTCAGCGAGCCCCGGGACCCCGTAAGCGAGGATACATGAGTGTAACACATAGAAGGTGTACCACATTCTAACATGAAAACATGCTCCACAAACATAACAATCTCCCACTTGGAGACTGATTTCCACTAAGCAAGCTTCTCAACCCTTCACTGTCATCTGCGAAGGCCAACCAAAGCTGAACATAGCTTTAGTTTATCCCTTGTGACCACCTTGGTCATCATGTCTGCAGGATTCTGACTGGTATGAATCTTCTCCAACTTCAACTTATCTTCCTCCAAAGTTGTCCTGATGAAGTGATATCTCAACTGTATATGCTTTCATCCTAGAGTGGAAAGCAGAGTTCTTAGCTAGGTGTATAGCACTCTGACTATCACTATATAGCTTACATTCCTCCTGCTTATGCCCCAACTCCTCAAGCAATTGTTGTAACCAAATCATCTCTTTGTTTGCCTCTGTGGCAGCAACATACTCAGCCTCCGTGGTTGACAAAGCCACCAGCTTCTGTAGTCGTGAAATCCAGCTCACTGCTGTCCCACCTACAGTGTAAATATAACCTGTTGTGCTCCTCATGTTGTCTACATCTCCAGCCATGTCTGAATCTACATAACCACGTAAAGTGGTGTCTGATCCACTGTAGCACAAAATTGTTCCCATGGTCCCTCTCAAATACCGAAGGATCCACTTTACTGCTTGCCAATGCTCTTTACCTAGATCACTCATAAATCTACTCACAGCTCCCACTGCATGGGAAATATCAGGCCTAGTGCACACCATAGCATACATCAAACTGCCAACTACTGATGAGTAAGGTACCTTGGACATTTGGTTTCTTTCCTGCTCTGTCTTGGGACACTGCTCCTTTGATAACTTGAAATGGCCTGCCAAAGGAGTCCCAACCGGTTTAGCATCCTGCATATTAAACCTCTCCAAGACCTTCTTAATGTACTCTTCCTGAGATAAAGTCATCTTTCGTTCCTTCCTATCCCGAGATATCCTCATACCAAGGATTTGTTTGGCTGCCCCCAAATCCTTCATAGCAAAGGATTCACTTAGCTGCTTCTTGAGTACTTTTATTTCCTGCATGTTTTTACCTGCAACCAACATGTCATCCACATACAAACACAGGATAATATAACTTCCATCCTCAAATTTCTTTGTATACATGCAATGGTCAGAATGACATCTAATATAACCTTGCTCCATCATGAAGCTATCAAATTTCTTATACCATTGACGTGGAGCTTGTTTCAAGCCATACAAGCTCTTCTTCAGTTTGCACACCATCTCCTCTTTACCTTTGACCTCATAGCCCTCTGGTTGCTGCATATATAGTTCCTCCTCCAAATCACCATGGAAGAAATGCAGTCTTTACATCAAGCTGTTCTAAGTGCAAGTCTTCTGCTGCAACTATTCCTAGAACAGTTCTAATAGAAGTCATTTTTACTACAGGAGAAAAAATCTCATCAAAATCTATACCTTTTTTCTGTGCAAACCCCTTGACCACCAACCGGGCCTTGTATCTTTTCTTTCCTCCTTCTTCCTCTTTAACTCTGAACACCCACTTGTTCTGTAGTGCTCTTTTGCCTTCGGGAACCTTCACCAAATCCCATGTCTAGTTCTCTATGAGATCCTGATGCTCCTCATCCATGGATTTCTCCCACTTATTCCTGGCATCTACCTGCATTGCTTCATCAAAGCTCTCTGGCTCTCCACTATCAGTGAGTAATAAATAATAAAGAGAAGGAGAAAAATGTTCAGGTTCTCTTCTTACCCTAGAAGACCTCCTCAATATAGGAGTTTGGGGTTCTTGTTGAGTAGGTTCCTGAACTGATTCATGGGTCACTTTCCCATTCGGAAGATCCTCTACCACTGCATATTCTTTCTTGGATTCTTCCCTATTTTCCTGCAACTACTGCTTATACATGACTTTCTCATTAAAGACCACATCCCTAGATTGAATGATTTTCTTGTTCTTAATACTCCAACATTTATTCCAAAGTCATCACCACCATAACCAATGAAAGTACATTTTTCTGATTTAGCCTCTAGCTTGGTCCTATCATCCTTGTCTATATGAACAAACACCTCACATCCAAAGACTCTAAGAAATGAATAATCAACTTTCTTACCATACCAAGCCTCCTCAGGTATGCCTCCATCCAAGGCACTTGAGGGTCCTCTGTTTATCAAGTACACAGCTGTGCTCACCGCTTCTGCCCAAAAAGAAAGAGGCAGTCCTGCATGTAACCTCATGCTCCTAGCATGTTCCATTATTGTTCTGTTCATCCTTTCTGATACCCCATTCTGCTGCGGAGTTCCTGGAACCGTCTTTTTCCTACGGATTCCATTCTTAGAACAGTAATCATTAAATTCATTGCTGCAATACTCCCCTCCATTATCTGACCTGAGACATTTTAGCTTAAGACCTGTTTCATTCTCTACCAAGGCTTTCCATTTAACAAAAGTGTCAAATACATCAGATTTGTTTCTAATACAATAAACCCAAACTTTCCTTGTTGCATCATCAATAAAAGTAACATAATAACTTGAACCCCCAAGAGATGATACCTGAGCTGGCCCCCACACATCAGAATGCACCAGCTCTAACTTACTCTCTTTCTTTGTAGGTCCAACCTTGAGAAACCTTACTTGCTTCTGTTTCCCATATATGCAGTCCTCACAGAACTCCAAACCTGTTTCTGTATATCCCGGAAAATTCTTCTTTATGATGTTCATGCCCTTATGGCTCATATGACTGAGCCTATAGTGCCATAATGTTGTATCTACATCTGAAGCCACAAGATTACAATCATTAGTACTATCAGTGGTTAAATACAAGGTTCCAACCTTCTTACCTCTTGCCACCACAAGAGCACCCTTGGTAACCTTCCAAGAGTCAACTGTAAATATCACAGTACAACCATCACTTCCCAACTGCCCTGCCGATATCAAATTTTGTCTTAATGTAGGCACATGTCTGACATCCTTCAATAGCCAAGTATTCCCATTCTACATCTTAACCTGAACAGAACCTTTTCCAACTATGCTGCAAGGCTCATCATCACCAAGAAAAACATGCCCAAAATCCCCTTGAACATAATCAACAAAATAATGCCTATGTGGAGTAGCATGGAAAGAAGCCCCTGAATCTAAAACCCAAGATTCAATAATATTATGCAAAGAAAGAATCAAAGCATCCTGACATACATTACCCATTGCCACATTTGCCTCCTTGTTTTCTTCCTGTTGTTTCTTCTTGTCCCGAAGCTCCCAACAGTCCTTCTTTGCATGCCCAGACTTTCCACAGTGCCAACATACTATCTTGCTTTTGGATTTTGACCTTTCCCGATCTTTTGATTTTCCACGGCTTCCTCTATTCTTTTGTCTCCCTCTAGTTTCCACTGTCAAAGCATTCCCTGAAGTAGAAGATTCCCCAGAGATTTTTCTTCGCATTTCCTCACTTAGAATCACCCCTACAACATCCTCAAACTTCAACTTTGAGTTAGCTGGAACCGAGTTGCTTACCGCCATTACCAGGCTATTCCAACTCTCAGGTAAAGAGCACATAATTAATAAAGCCCTAACTTCTTCATCAAATTCTATTGTAACCGAAGCTAGCATATTCACAACTGTATTAAAATCATTTAAATGATCTGCTACTGAACTATTCTCAAACATCTTCATATTAAACAACTTTTTCATTAAAAATATCTTATTAGAGGCAGAGGGTTTTTCATACAACTTCCCTAATGCATCCATTAGTTCTTTGTAGTCTTTTCCTTTGAAACATTAAATAATACCGAAGATGCAAGACACAGCCGGATTGTTCCAAGTGCCTTCCTATCTAACAAAACCCATTCCGCATCTATCATGCTCGAGGGTTTGTTCACCTTCTCAGACAGTGGAGTATAAAGATCCTTTTGATAAAGGTAATCTTCCATCTGCATCTTCCAAAGACTAAAATTCTGCCCGTTGAATTTATCAACCCTAGATCTTCCATCATCTGCCATAGCTCCCACTCAAGATAAAACTTTCCCTGTGATTCAACACTTCAGCAAACCAAACCAGGCTCTGATACCAATTGTTAGGAAATAAGAGATAAAATATGCGGAATAATCCCTCACAGAATCGCAACAGTAGAAACTAATATGCAGAAAATATTACAGATCTCAAATAAAAGTGTAGAATAAATAACACAACACAGAGAGACAAATATTTAACGTGGTTCACCCAATTTGGGCTACGTCCACCAAGAATCACTTGCTCAGATTTTATTACAAGCCTCCACTCTCTCAATACAATACCCAGATCCGTTTGGAGCTATGCTCAACAAACTCTACAGAATTCACACCCGAATTCAAAACACATCTTACAATACATTTGCTTGTCTATCTATCATATGCATAAGACCATATAAATAGACAACTGCTTAAGCAGTTTTACAAAACCATGGGTATCAAAACCATGGGCAAAAAAAAAACCGTCCCATCAAACCAATGGGTTTTCAAAAAATGGGTACCCGAAAAAAACCATGGGCCCAAAAATAGCCCATAACGGTTACCCATTTCCCATGGGTTAATAAACCACCCATGAAAATTTGCTTTGGGGGCTTCGCCCCTGAACCCCCTTCACACCCGGGTATGGTTCACCGGCGAGCGGGACCGCCGTAAAAATACCCGAGTGTAACACATAGAAGGTGTACCACACTCTAACATGAAAATAGGCTCCACAAACATAACATGTAAGGATAGAGCTAATAATTTTACAATTATGGCTAGGGTTTGTGAAAATAAAAAAGTGATACATTTTCCAGACATATTAAAATGGGAGAAAACAACCCCACACTTTCTATATGAACATAATTAAGCTTTTTGAATAGATTTTTGGCCAAAATTAATTGTTGGGAGATTCGAATGGAAGATTTAGGCTTTTTGCTTAGAATTCAAACAAATGATGGTCATTATTAAATTATTTGGGTCAAAACCCAAGTGTGATTATTCGTAATATGAGGTCATTTGAATGAAACCACATCTAGAGTTTCTAGAAATGCGAAATACATTATGAGTCTCCAAAAATTGCAAAATTTTCAGATTTTCCTCAAAATTGAAGGTCATTATTAATTTTGCGAGATTTTCAAATTATATGTTGAGTATCGATAAAACACATTTTAAAATATAAGGAAAAAATGATCAAATTTAACCTTCAATGAGTTTTCAATTTTCAGGTCTCAGAAGCCGAGTTTTGGTGATAGTCCATGTTTTAAAGTAGGTTTAAGTTATAATGAAGCTTCGAGAGCTTTGCGACACGATAAACTTAATTGAACTTTTGAAATTTGAAAATCAGACATTTAGCTGTATTACCAAATTGGGAATACTTCAATATTCTATTTAGTTAGGCAAAAGGGAAATCATAGTTAAAAAAAGAGAAGGGCATGATTGAAAGAAATATATGTTCTAAAGAGATCTCTTTTCGAATCATGTAATCACTCACTAAGGGTTCCAAATGAGGTCTAAAAAACCACGTACAATTCATTATCTTAATACATGTAGCTTTATGAAAAGACAAAAGTTGCAAATGGGATCCCTTACGTCATTTCCTAAATGTACTTTCGAAATGAGATCTCTCCACAAAAATCAACTGTGACATCCATAGAAATTTCAGGTTCCATGTCATTCTAATCATGTTTATGCCTTAGTGTTAGACAAATTTGTAAAGCTTATTGACTTCTTTCTCTAATTCCAGAGCTATCTTGGTAACATTAAATATCCAAAATTTACAGACTACATGCAAACAACCATATCCATAAACTTGATAAGATACTGAAAATACCCATAGATTTGGATATATAACAATATGAAATTTGTCCACAAAGTCTTTTTTGTGTATTGTCTATATTGAGGTGAAGGAAAATTTCATACTTCATGGTAATGTTTGGTAAGGGGGCTATCTAAGACGCTCACAAATGACTTGATGTAATTGCCATTTGATGGCACTAATACTCTTATAATTCATAGTTGAAAATTATAGCATATTGTCAAATGAATTTGTACCCTTTTCTACACATCAATTATTGATGCAATAGCTGCCATAATGGATTTAATGAGAATTTTCAATCTTATATTTTTGAGGAATTAAATGATTTGTCAGTTCCAATGCTTTTTTCAAACAGAAATTATTTTTTTGTAAAATAATCCTGGGTGACGATGAGGAGGAAAATTTTAATCCAAGATATTATTGAAGGGATGAAATAACCATGATTGGGATCTATCTATGACATAAATCCCAAGTGCCAAATTTGAACATATTTCCATTGATGCAGGAGTGATAAAAACACAAGGACAGGACCTTTGATTCTTTTTTCTATGGTTGTCCAATGTATTCTTATGGATTTTTTTGACAGTTTTACGGCTGGGAGGAAATGATGTAGCAGAAACTTTTAGATTAAAAGGGACCAATGTGATATTTTAATTCAAAAATTGTTTGAGGGATCAATTCCCTAAATGGACCACTGAGCATGTTTTTTTACTCAAGAGTGATCATAGAAATCATTAAAGACACCTTTATATATTCTCGCATACCTGAAGACCATAAATTGATCTCACGCACCACTCTAAAACAAAATTTTAACATGGATTTTGTATGTAAGTTGTTCCAGAATAGGAGTCAAATAGGTTTCTGTCAACTTTGAGTAGTCAACACTTGAGAGGATGTTGGTTGGTGCAGTTAAGGAAACATGTTTGATTTTTAATCAATGGAGATGAAATTTGGAGGAAGGATTCTTGCAACAATAAGCAAAAAACTGTTTAAGCTCATCTAGATTTGATTACTCATGACCTCAGAAATATTTTACAAATGTGGACCTCATCCCCGCATAGGAATTAGTGTGAAAGGTTGGATTTTCTATACCATTATTTCCATGTCTTTATAAGGCTTCCTATATATGAAAACCAAGGGATATGGTCATCCTGAAGGAAATGGTGCCGACCCCATTAAATCTGCCATAATGGAAGAGGAAGGACTACTAATAGTGCAAAAATTTTCCATGAAACTTTTATTTTACTTTATTCATTAAATAATATCCTATATATTTACTAGAAATTCACAGAGGTTAAATGATATTCACTTTAACCATTGACTTTTGTTAGGATTTGACAACATGAAGGCAAAATTTGATTATGGTTTTTTATACGTAACATTCCCTTAACAAAGGGGAAAATTCCATTTTTAAAAAGTGCATGTGGGAGTCTAAGAAACATTTTTATTATCGAAGTTGATAATATTACATAGATACTGAATTACAAATGAATCGATTTTATCAACATGGGAGTTTTGGAGGAATCACATAAAATTCATTAATCAACTACGTTCAACCAATGTTGTAATAGGCTATGTAAACTTAGTGACATGTTTATTTAAAAGCACATGTGTAAGGGAATCATATGTATCTGATTTAGCATGATTTCAAGATATTTAACCAATATAGAAGGTTGATTTGACAATACTCATGGACAAGGTTTGAAGCTTTGTATTGATACCATCAGTGCACTAATGGAGTTACAAATTGATTAATGGACTACGGTTTATGAAATTACCATTAAATAACTAACAACAATGTAAACATTTTCCCGATAATTGACAATTTAGTATAAAATGGTTAAAAGCCTTCTTTATATTTTTTTGGAAATGAGGTTTAATTTACAAAATAAAATGTATGCTAGATCAGCTGACTAAATGTTAGTGCACTTATTTTCATGAAAACATCTAATTTGAAAGGATGTCGAAATTAAGACGATAAGAATTACACACAACCATTTTATATAACATTTTAAAGAGAGAATTTTGAAAATGTCTCACAAATTCAAAGGCGATTGGATTTGCACAACATTGCAAAAGAGTGGAAAAAGTCTACTCTAAAATAGTTTCCCATTTAATTTTCCTAATGCCATTATTAAAGGCTACAAAAGTCCAAATGAATATATCATAGAAATATGGTTAAAACACTTAAAGGTAATTCATATAACTAGAGATAAAAGTCTAACATTATCTCATTTAGTAGATAATGCTTACAAGATGAATCCCATGACTAGGGAAGAATCTTTTAATGAATAATTTTTTAGATTGGAAAGCTTCAACCTACTACAATGGTGTGATGTATGGATAAAGTCTCATCATATTGAATTGAACAAGGTTTGTGAAGCATTCATACCAGGGAATGTTTCCATAAACTTCATTCCACTTTCCAATAATTGAAAATAAAGACTCTTTCAACTATTTTACAATGGACAAATGAAATAATTTAACTAAATTTAAGTTCTCTTCCATAGAATACATTAGATCAAATCTTGATCTCTTCAAGTTTTGAGGAGATTATTCAAAATGGTTTATGGATGACATCGTTTTCCATTACATTGAAATGGATTTCAACAGAGTTATTGTAAGAGATTTTGAATGGGTGTAATTGTTAGGTTGTCAGAGCCTATTTTCATGTGTGAAAGTGTTGAAGACTGTACACTAAAATGATTACACTTCCACTGAGAAAAAAAAATTGGCCTAAAAAACATGCCCGATATTTCGAGGAAACGTGCTCTTCTCATATGGGTGGATTTTTGACCCATAGGTTAATGGGACAGTTTTGGCCCATAGTTTTGATACCCATGGTTTTCTAAAACTGCTTAAGCAGTTGTCTACTTATGTGGTTTTGTGCATATGGTAGGGATGATGTAACATTACAGATGTGTTTGAATTCAGGTGTGAATTCTGTAGAGTTTGTTGAGCATAGCTCCAAACAAATCTGGGTATTGTATTGAGAGAGTGGTGGCTTGTAATAAAATTTGAGCAAGTGATTCTTGGTGAACATAGCCCAAATTGGGTGAACCACGTTAAATATTGTCTCTTTTGTGTTGTCTTATTTATTCTGCACTTTTATTTGAGATCTGTAATATTTTCTGCATATTAGTTTCTACTATTGCGATTCTGTGAGGGATTGTTCCACATATTTTATCCCTTATTTCCCACAATTGTTGGGTTCAAGGCCATAAACCAAGTTTGAAAGGTGAATTGAAAATGATCTTTTATGATTTATTTTATTATCCCACAAGGCTAGCTTTCAAATGTGGTATATCAGGTTTCAAAATTTATGATGATGTAGTTCTTCCTAATTATCCTTAACAGATTTGGATTTGCAGCCAATCCACACCTTGTGGGTAGATAATTGGATTAAGGGGAATGTATTAAGATAAATACCATGATGCAAAAATAACCCATGCAACGAGTATTTCACCTATAATAATGATTTTTGCATTATAAGAAATTATAGTAGAGGGAACAATAAAACCTAGTAAGGTTATGCTTCATAGAAGTCCAAATGATTGTCAATCATTAGCTTATTTCAAAGTAACTATTAGTTGGAGGCATGTTTGAAGTAATCAGTTGCAGTGAGTATTCCATCTATGAAAGCTTTGAATATGGGTTTATCAGACCAATCAAATCCAAACCCCATTGAGCAAAAGGTTTATTCTTGTTGGATTAATTTGTTGCAATGGTAAGGCATCATGCCTTTCTTTTCACATATGCAAGAATGCACACTTCTAAATTTTTACCAAAACATAGTTATCTTCGAAGATTTTAGGCCAATAATATCTATCTTTCATGATCTTGAGAGCTATAGTTTTTGTTAAATAATTCCCTCCTTCCATGATCAGGCAAAACTGTTCAAGTATTCTTTTGATTTGGTTTGGTATTTAACACACCTTAACATATACACCATGGATGTCCTTGGCCCAATTAGTGAATAGAAAAATTGTTAATCAGATGAAGCAGAGGAAAATTGATTGTAATATGAAAATTTATTCATTTTTGAGACTGTCCTAAATTTGGTGGATACATAAAATATGTGAGAGGTACCTTAATGTATGAAAGTAATCTTGACCATATTGTTGCCATTTATTAAGACCTCAACCTTATCTTAAAGAACTAGGACACCATTTTTGAGCTCTTGTAATAGGTCTTGGGCCATGTGCTCACATAATTTTTCCTCTAATCAACTGATGTCAACTTTAATTGGTTTATCAGTCAATATTCCATTACTTTAGTGATCCAACTTGCTCTAAAAATTTCTCACTTATGTAAATTGTTGTCAAAAATTCCCATATGGGGGACCAAGTATATGGTGTTGTCAAGGATTAGGACTTATTTTTAAAGTATGGGAGTCAAAAGGTGAAGGATTACATTAGGTATGGAGAAGTAAGGGGGTGAATCAATGCTAAAAAACTTAAAATTTCCAACTTTTTATATGGAACTAAGCTTCTCTTCAATAGTGCATTCCATAATTCAACATAACTAAAGTGAGAGCAATAAAACACAAAAGATAGAGAGATGCACACACACAATAAGGACACGTCATGTAAGTGGGAAACCCATCAAAATGGGATTCAAAACCCACTAAAATCATATCTCCATATGGGATAACTATCCCTAGATTACAATGATCTATTTAGTTGAGCCACCACTCAATAAGGAGCTACAACCCCTGGTTTAGCCTAGCTACCACTAGACAAGGAACTACAATCCCCACTTGCCCAAGCTACAACTTAGACCTATTTAGCAAGATAAAAATTGAAAGGAAGATGCAACTCCCTAGAAATACCAAGCAACCACTTGGTTTACAACAATTTTGACCATTTACAAACACAAGTTGCTTAACTCAACAAATATGGTCACTAAATTAGCTCTTCTCTCTTTCTCTCTCTCACCCCTTTACACAATGAAATTATCACACATACAAGGCTCTCTCATTTTCAATGAGATTAAAACTCTATCAACAAATACAAAACATAATCTATTGCACACAAAACACTCTTAAAGAATCACCAAATTTCAAGCTTGATTTCTGTTGCACCTTGCTCTTTCATGGCTGCTTTATCTCTGATTTTTCAATTTTTGGCTCAAAAAATTTTCAACATGCATGTGGACCTATTATACCAAATTTTCTCTAAACTTTTTCACATCAATTCATTCAACTTACTACACCTCAAAAAATTCATTCACATGAAGGAGAGAATACCAAAAACAAAACTGCTATAAAAAATAATCATTACACTGTTGACAATTTAAGAAAACTGAACTCTCTTCCATTCTTGGCCTTTAACATGTAATCTTAATTATATTCATTGATCATATTTAAGAGAAATGATATTCCCAATTCAAAACACTCTTAACCACCTCCAAAACTTGGAATATCTTACACAACTGACCTCTGCAAACTGACTTGTAACTGTCATGTTAGTTTTGTCCTCTAGTGCACAAATGAGCTCACCTTTTGTTTTTAGCTCCTAAACTTTTCCAAATGAGTTCCAACTTGGTGTGCACGTATCAAGGGGTCCCAAAAGTCCAAATAACTCATAAACATGTCAAGAAAATTGACACATCATCAAAAATCAGCAATAATATTCCTAGGTGTTCTCAAATCAGCATCTACAAAATACAGTCCTAAAGATCATTTTAATTCAAGTGCTTCCACTCACCTTTAGAAGAGAAAAAATATACCAAATTAAATATTAGGAAGTATGATTTCATATAATCAAAATATTAAGATCCAATTCAAAGCATAGGTCATCCAAAAACACCTTTTCCCAAAACTTGTCTGGATGGTTCCTAGGTCTCAGAATTTTGATCTGCCAAACTTGAGTTGATTCACACCTAAAAACTTCACCTCATGGGGAAATTAACATATAAATGGAAATATATTGAATTATAATAACTCAAAAAATCATTTTCATTCTCCAATTCATCTCATAATGCCTTCAAAAACTTGAAACTCAGAGATTGGTCTAGCTGATCTTGAGAGTTCAAAAACTAGTCTTCCATGCAACATGATAAAACACCTCCAAAACACTTTTCATGGATTCCTATCATCTTTGACACTTCAAATGAGGATGTATATAAATTTTTCAAGAACTTATAACCATAGAGTCAAATGGAGAAACACTCACCTTCATACCCATTCAGACATGCTTCTCAATAGGCCTAATAGGGCAGTTTTTGGCTCAATTCACCTTTAAGAAAGAAATAACCTTTCCAAACAAACCATTCACTTAACACATCATATGACACATAAAAATAATGATCAAGGAAAGAAATACATCCATTCAATGCAATTCAACACGGTTACCTTCATTCTTTTTCACTAGCTTCTCAAAACAAGCTTCTTTTTTCGGTAAGCTCAAATATGCAACCATTACTCCAATTTTATCCAAATGAGTAACCCAAGTGACTTCATGAAGTTTAATAACACATTACCAACATCATCCACCTAAAATTTGAGCAGGGGTTCCTTTGCAAGTTTCTCATGTACACTGAAATCTTCACAAAACACCTGTTTTCTAGTGGGGCCCACCAAGCATCATGAACTAAAAATATCATGGAAATGTACCTCTGAGGATTCCTATACATGTTAAAATAGGTTTCCAAGAAAAATAGTTGAGTTAAGACACCTACCCAACTCAATTTTCCAAAACTGGTCCAAACTGGGGTTTGGAGGGTTACAAACATGCTCACAAAAATGGATAGAACTTCTAAAATACTCAACCAATCACTAAAATAATTTTTGCACCATAATTTTATCCAAATTTAATCCATTTTTTCTCTTATTATTTATCTGAAGAAGGTTCCATATTTTTTCTTGATTGGTAAGAAGTTTGGTTCTCAATTTACATACCTTGAAAAACCCGCTTTTGGAAAAACTTGCACAACTTGCAAAATATCATCCTTCAGCTTCTGAAATTTTCTCACACCTCAAGGACACATCCCTATAACACCTCCAAGTGATATTTTTCTCTGGTTCATATTTCATATTTCCATCCCATCTCATCTAGGTTCCCTTTGGTATCTTGATTCTCAACATTTGTACTATGATTTGACCTGTAGAAGTCCTAAAACACCTCAATAACTACCTATGAGGAATTTTACACACCATATATCATCATTCCATTCTCAAACCATGTTTTTTTTTTCATCATCACACCTTGGGTCAACATTTCACACCTTGCTTGCTTGTGGATTGACTTAAGAAAGCTCCATACTGACTTGTTTCAGTCTCATGAACTTGGTTTGTATCTTGTATCTCTTTCTACACCTCCTGTTCCACCTCATAATGATCCAAAATTTATTTCTCTACTTTGGTTTGAGTGAAATATCATGTTTTCTTGATTTACGCCATGCACTTTGCACAACATGAAATATTTTGAAGAATTAGGATTTATGAGTGTTGGGGTTGAAGCTATGACTTGTTTGATAGCTTAAAAACTGTTCACTCCTTCCTTTGACCAAGTAAAATTATGATCCTTCTTGAGCATATTGGTCAATGGAATTGAAAGTGAAGCAAAATCAACAATGTACCTTCTTATAAAATTAATCTTTCCAAGGAAACTTTGAAGCACTTTCTTATGTTTTGGCAATGATAAAGCAAGAATAACACTTACTCTTTTTGGATCAATCATCATACCATGTTTTGAGATGATATGGCCAAGAAGTTTACCCTCATGAACTGAAAACACACACTTTTTAGGATTAAGTGACACACCAAATTCTCTGCACCTTTCAAAAACTGCTTTGAGCTGTGATAAGTGGTCACTTGCAAGCTTTGAAAACATTGTGATATCATCCAAATAAACCAGAAAAAACTTGTTAATGATACCCTGGAATGTCATATCCATGGCTCTCTGAAAAGTTGCACCTGCATTGGACAAACCGAATGACATCTTTCTGTATGCATAGGTGCCCCATTTAGTTGTGAATGTTGTTTTAAACTGATCTTATTCTTTGACAAGTATTTGGTTATAACCACTATACCCATCAAGTAAAGAATATATTTCTGAACCAACAACCAGCTGAAGTATCTACTCCATGGAAGGCAAAGGATAATGATCCTTAAGAGAAGCCTTATTCAGATCATGAAAATCTACACATAATCTGATTTCACCATTTTTCTTTCTTACTGGTACAAGGTTAGCTACCCAAGTTGAGTGCTTAATGGGGAAAGATAAGGGAACACTCAATGAGTTTTTCAAGCTCTATCCACATCAAGGGTTCCAACTTGGGATTAATTGGCCTTTGTTTTTGTCTAACCAGTTTTGAATCAACCTCTAATTCAATAGTATGTTGAGCTAAAGAGGGATCAAATCCTCTTAAATCACTGTATTTCCATGCAAAAACATCTACATACTCTCTACAAAGCTCAATAAATGCATCTTTTTCAGCTTGTGAACATACCTTGCCAAGATTGAGGTTCTTACCATCAAGAATGGTAACACTTTCATGTTGATCTGTTCCTGTAGCAAGGACAACCCTCTCATGCTTCATTTCATCATTTTCACCAAAGATGGCTTCCAAAGTGACAAGTCCTTTTGGGATCTTGTTTGTTTTGAGCTGCATAATCTGGTCCTCATATCTATTTTACAGTTTTCCTTGATTTTGAGCTGAAAATTCAGCCTCTTCCTACAAAAATCTGATTATATGTGCATCATCACTAAAAACTTGTCAATGTGCATTATTATTTGGAATGGATGGCCTTACTATAACCTTGATATGAGGCTGTAACTTATCATTTTCGATATCTGTAGGTATATCAAATGGAGATCTAATGGCTGCAAGCCTATCAACATGTTTATTTTTGTCTCTAGGAACAATTTGAATATTGAAAGCAAGAAAATCCTCAAGCATGTCCCACACTCTATGTCTATAGGTTCTCATTAATGGATTCTTGCAAGCATTAGAACCTCTTACCTGATGAATAACAAGCTCATTGTCTCCAAAAACCTGCAAATTCTTGATTCCCTTTTTCCTTGCCCACTCTAAACCATGGATAAGTGCCTCATATTCTGAAACATTGTTAGAACAACCAAATTAAAACTTAATAGCTAAGAAATACCTTTGTTTTGAAGGTGAAATCAACATCAAACCAGCTCCTGAACCATGTTGGTTTTTAGAGCCATCAAAATAAAGTTTCCATAAACCATCATCTTGTTGATTTTCTTTCTCCATAGCTGGTATTTCAGCATTATCTCCATGAATGCAATAAATTCTAAGTCCTTGTTCTTTAATGATTCTCTAAGGGTCATACTCATAATCATCATTAGTCCTTTCATCCTTAAATAGATCTGGAATCCCTTCTAATGCATACCCAGTTTCACCCTCAAACTCACCTAGATGCTCTTCACTTGCACTATAATTTATGTTTATGACACTAGGTGTGTAAGGATCAATGTGAAAATTTGACAAAGGCTCAGAATTGATGGTAAATTTAGTTCCATACCTGGTTCTAAAGACAAGATATGTCCAATCAACTGAAAGATAGCCACCAATCTTGGATGTGAAGTCTCTAGATAAACACATAGCAAAATAAGGTGGTAAATCCACCACCATCACATCCTGTAAGATTGTAACACTTGGACAAGCATGCAAAGTTAGTTTCAGATATTTGATCATTCCAATGGTCTTAGTTGATGAACCATCAAGTTGTAATACTCCTTTGGTACTTGGTTCATACTTAAGACCTAACTTTTCAACAACTAACTTGGGCATAACAGTGCTGCTAGCTCCACTATCAACCATGCAATTATGAACTAATGAGTCTCCAATAATCAATGAAAGATAGAAAGGAGGTGGCTTAACTATTTTTACCTCACCAACAACTGGTTTTATCACTTTTAATGCTTGTTGTTTTGTACCTTTAGTTTCTTGGTCTACAATTTCCATCACCATGTTGGTTGTGTTTTCAGCTTGGTCAACCTATTTTGATGCTAATTTTAGACCTGCAAGCTCTTGGACCAGCAAGTCCTTTTGTCCTGGAATAGATAATGTGTCCCACATGCTCATACTGACATTATTTTTCTTCATATGATCCACTATGTTGAATGGAACAACTCCTACCTTAATCTGATTTTTCAAAACAACAACTTGTTCTTAAACTTGAGAGGAAGAAGAACTCTTACCAATAGTAATATATTGATTCTCTTGAGTTGGTACAACAGTTTTTTCACCTAAATTTTCCTCCATAGCTCTCTTTCTTGATCTTGTAACAGCTGCAACAAATTCAGCTCTTTCCTTAGCTCCAATTTCTTGATTCACAGCCACATGATCTGTAATTTCAAAGTTAACCATTGTTGTATCTGGTTGCCCCTGTTGTGCTTGTGCAAAATTTGGGTCTCCTTGTGCTGCAAGATATGCACTTTGCTGAATATGATAGTATGCCTCCTCTTGAGTCATTTGTGGTACTGTAAAACCTTATGGTACCATCTCTAGGACTGTATTTGACTCACTAGGTTGCATGTTAGGATCTGACATCATGTTTGTTTACACTGGGACTAAAGCTCTTGAAGTTGTAGGGGCATTAGGATCCACTACTGTAATTGGTTTAGCTATTGTAATGGATGGTTGTGCTTGATATGGAGGTCTATAACCTTAAGCATGGGGCCTATAATTATTGACAGGCTGAAAAGGTGGCTGATATGACCTATTTTCTTGAGCTTGATTTCTTTTTAGTTGTACCACTTCATTTGATAAGGTCTTAATGGCCCCTTTAAGTCATCAAAATCACTAGGCTGAACTTTGGGAGGTAATGGTGGCTTTTCAGCTGGTGGGATAGGAGCTAGCTCAGGATAGATAGGCATAAAAGGTCTAGGGGCCAATTTTCCAGCTTGTATAAGGTTGTTTTATGCTCTTATTGCAATGTCAAAGGTTGCGGGAAGAGTAGTACCACCCATGGACTGAATCATGACAACAATGTCACTATTTAATGCACACAAATAATACAAAAAAACATGTTCAGGTGTAGGCTTAACTACTGCTAGAATATTTTCCCAAGTCCTAGTAAATCTCAAATTAAAGTTTGTCATGAATTCTTGGGGTGCACGTTTAATGGTAGTAAGCTTCTCAATGAGGGATAAATGATCATATTTTTCCTCAAATTGTTTACACAAGGCTTCACCCAGTAAATCCCAAGTGGTGATTGATCCTACGGTCAAACTTCTATACCATTGAAGGGCTTGGCCTTTAAAATAAACAACAAATAGCCTTAAATCAATATCTTCATGAGTGATATTATGCACATAACATAGGGCCGCAACATCTCTAATATGTTCGGTAGAGGTAACTTGGTTTTCACCTGTAAAATATGGAAGGATTTTTAAGGCAGTAACAGGTATATCATAATAAAAAAAAAATTGCAAAGGGATGCCATTAGTAAAGGGCACAAAAGGCTGATTTCTAACTGCCATTGGAAAGATAGGAATCTGAAACACAAAATTCGGCCTTGGAGATAGAGGATTGGTAATATTGGGCCTCTTATAAGGTGTAGTATTTCCACACCTTTTTCTTCTAACATAATACAAAGGTAATTAAGAAAATTCAAATGGAATACCTCTTGTTGCTGATCTAGTTCTGGCCTTAGGCATGAAACATAGCAAAATATACAATTAGACCCTTCTGAAACACTAATATTCATTGTAAAAGTGTAGATCTGTCAAAATCCTTCATCAAAATAGTGATGGAAACAAGCAATTGAAATTGATTGAATGGTTCTTGGTTGATTGTTACTTGTAGATCTTCATTTATATCCTCTTGAGTACTGATCACTCCTGCAAAAAAATAGGCCAGGTTGTTGATCTAGAGGAGCTAAAATTTTAGGAACAACCATGTGAAAACACCATATTCATCTACATGTTGGAAATAACTCTAAATTATGGTTTTTTGTCCCACCGGGCATGCCAAAAAACTATTATCGGTCTGAAGTGCACCTTTGATTTGGAAAAGCTATCTGACTCTGACTTTTGCCAATACAATGGGATCTCCTCTGAGTTGTGGGTGCCTCAGACTAAGGATAACCTCCAGAGTGGGTTGGTTCCCTTGATGGATCACCTAAAACTATTGAAATTGACTGGGTTGAGGGATAGAAGTAAACTGAAAATAACTGAAAATTAAAAAGGGGTGATACATCAAATATTTTGAGACTTAACTTATACGGAAGCACACTTAATGACTGGTAAAATAATTGATGGACTTCACTACAATTTCTTGTTTGATAGATTTTTCACTCACAAAGGCATTGACATACACTTATATGACTTGCAAAACATACAAAACAACTTAATGGAGGTGCTATAAGATTATTAACATGCAAAGGAATAATATTACTCACTGAAACACACTTCTAATGTGTTGTGACACACTTCACAAAGCTTGAAATTGGAGGAAAAAAATATTTTATTCATCCACAAGGTGCGTAAGTACAAAGTTTCTACATACAAGTCTACAGAAAAATAATAATCCCCCTTAAACCTGTGCAGAAGCATGGTTTAAATACAAAAGATCACCACCCAAGCTCTAGAAAATAACCTATGCTAAAATTAGCCTAACTGGTTGTTTGGAAACAAATCCAATAATAACCACTCATGCAGAAAAGAACACTAGCAGTTTGAGTTGACCTCTTTTACACAATTTTGATTAAAAATAATCCAATTATATATTTATCCTTGCAAAAGAATAAAATAATATTTTTCCCCCATGCACTGTGCATTTTGCCATGCAAATTTTTTTATTTTTGGCCTTCACCGTTGAATTTGGCATGATTCTGAGTTAGCTGAAATTCAAAAATGGGATGATCTTATTTTTCCCTTTTTTCCCTGCCAAATGCCATCAATTACTGATTTGAATGGTTCCAACATGAAGAACAGGATGAGAGCTTTCCAATGAGACCAATTTTTAAAAATTTGGAGTTGTAGATCGAAAGATATGGCCATTTGAAAATTTGCTTGTCGAGGAGAATAGGAGAGTGACATGTGGTGGCCTCTAATTAGCTCATGGGATTGCCTTTTCTACATGTGTGCTTATTTTTCCTTTTCCATGTGTCTAACTCTTTGGTTGGGTCATAGGATCATGGCTTTACTTCCTATTGAGAATTCTTTTTATTTTATCCTTTGCGAGTGAGGTCTTTTTTCTCCATCAAATGTGAACCAATAAAAGAATTCATTGTGTCATTGCTTTTTTCAGCTATTTCCAATAGTGTCATGTTCTGTTATAAATTTTATAGCCCCTTCACCATTATGAAACATGACCAATAAGAAAGCTCCACAACCTTCACAGATGCAGTCCTTTACTTTTACTTTCAATGGCTAGATTGTGAAACATAGGCCAATAGGAAACTTCCACATTACTTTGCAATGTCAGTACTTTAGGATAGCAAATCTTGTCATATTTGTGAATCATAAACAAATAATAGCATCCCATGAAATTTTGCAATGTCAGTCCACTTGATAATAACCTTGATTGATAAGTGCAAACCGTAAGACAATAGGAAATATCCACAAAATTTCTCTATGTTACTATGTTAGACTTGCTTTTCAAGCACAATTTATACCCCTGCAAAATGTGAACCAAAAAAAGGCTGACACTTATGCTCATTAACCATATGCTTTGCGCTCACATTGCAACTTCTTTCAGGCCTTGACCCAGACCCAAAATTTATGAATCCACACATTTAATTCAGTTTAAATTCCATGGAATGCATTGGCTATTGAAAGCATTGGAATCCTTCCACGTGTCCCTAATTTTTGCCAAGTTGTAAAGTTAAAATTGATGGCCAAAAACACATTTATCGGGCTTGTTTAAACGAGTGTGTCTATTTTAAAAGAGTGATATGTGCTCTGTCAAGAACATTTTTTGTTCTCGATGTTTTCCAACAAGACCTCCACAATTATAGTCCTCAACTCATGCAATCCATCCATATAAGTCATTCCCAGGAACTCGTTCTTTCTCATAATATCCTTTTGGCCTCGGAGGTTTTTTTTCTAAAAGGCCCTGTGTTGAGTTGAATCTAACAAATCTTTCCTTTCCAACTGGGTTCATGAATTATATAATGAATGGTGTTGATTATCAAGAACATAAAAGATCAATTCGATGCCTTGTTGAATTATGTATTCTTCCATCATTGCTAAGAAGCTCTATCATTATCCAATTCACGACTTGCATAACGTTATCTTGAGTAGCTTAAAAATTTTTTTTGGTACCCCCCTTTCAATGATTGATTGACAAAAAAAATGGTCAACACCTACATGCATGAAAAATAAATAAAATATATTTTTGAAATTTAAAACATGTAAAACTAATCAAGTTAATATGCATATTTTAAAATTTATACTTCTATTGTAATCCCTTTGATAAGTCTCACTTTGTTTCTTATGTTCTATGGTGTGTCAGACACGTCTCAATTGTGGCAAAATTCATCTACAATCACCAATGATATAATAAAGAATCACAAAAAAATATATAAATGAATTTTAAATATAAAATGATGATTTAAGTTCTTAAATAAAAATTTTAATGTACATCTGATGTTGCATTCACAACAATATCATAAACAAATGTCTCTAAAGCAATCTTTGTAAAGGATTGTGACTCTAGTTGCAAGAGAACATCAAGCTAGCGAAAGGTTTGCCTCATTCTAGTATAAATCGATTATATAGTTGGAGAATCTGTAGAGTATAATAATACATATATGATTAAATATATTCATAAAAATGTAAGTGCAAATGCATTTTAAAGTAATATTGTTAAATAAAAAAATTATAATCAAACTATATGTTGTCATCACTCAAGCATCTTGCATCTATTGGGGGGTAGAAACTAGGTATTAGGATACACCCCTTTAATATGTTTATTTTTTTATTGTCTACAATGCAAGACCAAAACAAGTTTCGAGAAATTCTCATCCTTTCAAATCTTCCATTTAGGGTGACCGTGCATGACAATGCCACCTCCTAATGGTTTTTTTGTATCTTTATTTTCCATAATTTATCTATTATTAATAAATACTTTATAAAAATTACCCTATGTGAGTTTATTTGTAATCCAATGAAGCATTGTGTTGTGGAGATTCCTTATTCTATAGAAGGCTCTAGAAACTCATGTACAACTTCATATATCTACTTATCCAAGAGGAACTTGAGATATTTTTTGTTAGATTTTCCCTCTAGACATGTTAGCCTATAATTATCCTATATGGTTTAAGAATTGTAATTTTGTATAAGAATGTGACTTTAGAAGGTATCCCCACTAAACATTAAGGGGGAAAGTTGGAGCAGTAATATTTGTGGTGACACATTCACGTGGCCACCACATCAAATACAAACTCCAAACTAAGTTTATTTCATAAACTTAAAATATAAATTATATTATAAGTTATAATAATAACTTTTATAAAGTTGTGGTCAATTACAATTAACTAATTGTGATTAAAGAGTGTCACGTTAGCAACCGAAATGGTTACAACCGAATCACACCACCCCTATTAGTAAAGGGTGATCTCCTATTGGAGATTGAGATGTTAAATTAATAAGGTTTGTGCATTGGTTATTCGATGTGATTGTGAAGAAGTGAAAAGGAGATTTATTTTTGGGTTTGTCATGTAGATGTTCATATATGATTATCTAATAATAAATTTTGGTAAGTGCTTTCATAGTGGATTTTTACCCGTAAACAGGTTTTCTCAGGTCAAATATTATGTAAGTGTTCATTATATTTACTTTCTATAATTTACTAAATTTTAATGTATAATCAAAATTTATCCTGTTAACTTGGAATCCAATTTCCTAAACATTTTTATTTATTATTAGACTTTTTTTAGTTCTGATAGTTTGAATTGATCGACATAAAGGAGCACTTCATTCTCATTTTTCCTCAATATGCGGACATAGAGGACAAAGATGTGGAAATACTACGAGCGGGGCCCATGGTTGAGCTCTTTGAGGAAAATAAATAAATACGTTGGGGCGTTGCCAACTCAAGTTAGTAGGAGGAGTGCAACATTGTAAAGGATATCATGTAATCCTCAAGAATCTTTGAGTAAGGGAATCAATTAGTGTAACAAGTGGTCCCATAGACCATTGGATCTTATGGACATAGTTAATACGATTTCATTTCATTTTGTATGATTAAACAAATAATTAGCGATGTACTAATACTTAGTTACTAAATATGACCACGACAATTCACTAGAGTAGTCTATGTATAATTATGTTTATATATGGGTACCTTTTTAGTTATTCGAGAAGAGAAATTTTAGTGGGTATATTATTTTATTAGTCTAATATGTCAAACCCTTTATAAGGAGAATTAGATTCAACAATGGGAGCCATAGGTGGTGGAGGAAAGGTTGGGTTTTCCCCAATAGGCTACTTAGTATGCCAAATTATGACAGCATTAACTTTAAAAAATCATGGGGGTGAGGCAAAGAAAGGTGGATGTTTTTGTTGTCCAAAATAACCCCCAGGTTATTTTGGCAACCCGCATCTTCATTTATGGACTTAGGAAATTTTCTAGTTTTTTTGGGAATGAGAAGTTCATTTTTAAGACTGTAGGATTTGCAAGCTCTTCGTGCATCTCCACATATTTTGTGCTCCTTGTTCTCCACCCCCGAAAAATAATTTTGAAAAATCTTGAAAATTGCCCAAGTTTCAAAGAAATTTCCTTTATATTTCATATTTTGAGTTCGGGAAACAATTTGCAATTTGCATGCAATTGTTCCTCAAACTATGAAAGCTAAAATACAAAGGATTTAGTGTATTTCGGGTGTCAAATTGTAATTTTCATGAAAATTGAAAAATGAAACCCTATCCCAAAAACCTGACCAAGAGTAAACCGGAAGTTGAAAGTTGCATTACAGGGGCCAAGTTCCACTGAAGACCATTTCAGAAGTTGAACGTTGTAAAACAAATACCAACTTCCGCCAAGACAATTTTGCGAGTCAAAGATTGCTTTACACATCCCAAGTTCCACCCTTTTTATTTTGGGGATTGATATTTGTATTTCAAGACCCAATTTCCATCGTTAGTGTTTTGATTTTCCAGGGATATTTGGCATGGTTGCAGATACGAAAAAGGCTTAATCTAATAGTTCAACCACTCACATTTATTTAAGTATGGCACCATGAACTTCAAATGGCCATAAATTTTCACCCCCGCATCTCCAAATTTCACAAAATTAGACTTTTTGGAAAGGTATCATCATGTACTACACCATAGAAACTGGAAATATTAAATTTGGTGAGGTTATCTAGGCTAAAAAGAGAAAATACAGTCCCAACATTAAAATAATATTCCCAGGTAGCCCAACCACCAGATTTGATGAGGTATGGTGCCCATTCCTTCCCCCACGAACAAAGTATCATTGGGAAATGGTATTGGCGTGGTGCCCATACTTTTTTTTTCAGACATTCAATGCATGATGTTAGTGGTTGAAGTTGGAAATCATAGTTTCCCTCTCTTTTTCCCTCCTCTCTCTCTCTTTTCTATCTTATATTTATTGTAAAATGGTGCCAATTTGTAAAGGTTTGATCCTCTTGGAATGTTAGAGCATCATTTCAAAGTGTTGTACAAGTGTTCTGGACTTGTAGGCTTCGTATTTGGATTTTGCAATGTGTTTATACCTTCTTCCTCCATTTTAATGATATGTGCATCTCCTTAATAATATAATTCATGTTTTGTCGTTATTATCTACCCTAGCTTGTGTTTTATTGCATTTTCTTGCCTTTTCATGCATTTACAAGTATGTTGTGTATGCCCTTTTTTACTTTACAGGGTTTATTTATATTGTGTTCCATGGAAACGATATTTTAAATGATATTATGGATTGTGGCACTCATGTATTCCCTCTTCTCCTTCATTTTCCTCCCATTTCCACTCATATGAGAGTGTCTTTACACTGTTCTAAGTGTTATCACTTCTGTTAGCTTAGGATTTCCCCTTTTCATGCATCTTTATCTTCCCCTAGTCCCTTAAATTGCTAAAACATGATTAGATATTTGATTTCAAACTGTAGGAATATTTTATCATTAGGAATAGGTTGAGGAACCAACCTCCTTTAGAGGTTTGTCTCAAGTATCAAGTCTCACAACTTGGAGACAATCCCATGTTACCCAAAAACATTGATTGCTCATTTATGTCAAATTAGCGGGTGTTGTTTTTTCAATGATAATAGTTTCCAAGTAAGAGGAATATATTCAGTATATCAAAACATGTGGAATTTTCGTCAGTCATGAAAAAATTAGAACCATCATAGGAACCCCCCCTTTTCAAGATGAGGCATGGGCATGGACCTTATGAGAGGGATGGCAACCCATATCAGAATGAGGAAAGGGACCCTTTTGTTGGAAATAATGAACATAAAAGTTAGAAGGAAGATGCATTATGAAATTGAAGATGTTACAAATATTCATTATTATATTAGTGTAAACATATAATATATTAATAATTTTAGTAGTGTACGAATAAAATGAGTTGATAATACAACTCATATTGGAGATTTGTACATTAGTTGTAATTGATCAAATGTAAATCATTGGAGAGATATTAGGGATAAGTTGATTGGTTCTTTAGATAAATCATTGGGATTTGTGACAACATTTGACTCCTATTTCCTAGGATATCATCAAACTATAATTGTTGATGTACCATATGAATAAAATAAAGGTGTGAAGTTTATTTGTATGTCTTGCATGAATAAAATAGAGGAGATAGATTAGGTTAACTTGACATGATGAATTCATAATCAACACATGATTGATGGTCATCGATGAAGGCATATACAGTGTACGTACACTTCACACTACTCATCAAAACTCTAAATATATTCCCAAATATTGTGTATATTTTAATCAAATGACACAACAAACCAATAGTCTTAAAAATTTTAGTTGCATATGGCGATAGAGTAGATGAAATACATACGTCTCGATCCATTTCGGCCTTAGTACACACCCTCAAAACATAATTTATAGAAGATGATGGAATAATACGAGAAAAAATCCAATGATAATTATGACCAAAAAATTTAAGACTACTCCAACAAAGAAGACACCCTCTTGAGTATAACTAATATTTAGAGTGACTATAAGTACTATAACAGAATAGGGGTTTATTGGCACCTGAATTCCATGAAGAGGATATCAACTTTAATATGTCATATTATGAAATTCAGTGACCACAAGAAAATCATATATTCTCATTTAGATTTCATGGCTCCATTGCTAAGAGAGGACAACAATAGATTTCTAACTTTCTCTGATACCAAATGAAACATAAAATCTTCCTTGATTAATTTCTTCATTCAAACAATACAAACATATAGAGAAAAACTCCTATATTCAAGGATATTTTTTCTCCACAAATAGATCCTACAACAACTCGACACTTCCACATGAGTTGTTTTAACTATCATATCTCCAAATCAGTTATAATAATATTGTGCCAAACTAATTACATGGGTTGTTATTATTAACAACTCACCCCACACACAAACTAACTATTACTCACTATTTACGGTGATTAAGTATCACATTACACACACATGAAAAAAATATGAGCACCAATTTTTTTTTCCTAATAGTTTATTTTCAAGGGTAGTATACCCTCATCACACACATGATTTCTCCTTTTGATTTTGTTGTCATGAAAATGTGTAGCATGAAAATTTCAAACTTTCAACATGACAACTAGGCCAAATTTGAAAATTTTCTCATGAGTCTTGTTGATCCCCCCTCCTTGGTCATTTTTCCTTTCATATCATGCTCACCCTATTTTGAAAACTCTTTCCCTAATGTTTGAAATCAAGTAACAAGGTCATTCATCTCATAATGTGAAGTTCTTCCAATAGTTAGTTTCTCTGATAAGCTTGGAAAGGCTAATTTTGGCCTTTTCAAGACAAGTTTGCATCCTCTAGGATGGATTTGAAATCCCATAACCATCCATAGGTGGTATCAAATATTTATAAAGGTTTTAGAACCAATTTAGGAAGATTTATGGAATTTTTGAAGGTTTGGGAACAGTTTATGTGAAAGCAGGTTTTTTCAATCAAAACTAGCACCCGAACATCTGTAGAGGATTCTGGGAGCTGTGGGTGCTCTTGAATGTTCTCCAAACTTGGGATGCAATTGCTACGAGCAGTTGGAAAGCTTCAGAATGCAAATTGACAGAGTTTACTTGCAAACAATTCAGGAGGATTTGGGATAAGACAAGCCTGCATTTTATAGAGGCAAAAGTGGTTGGAAGTTGGTTGAATATTTTTGAATGCACATGCTAAAAATAACATTGGAGGAGGTTGCAGCAGTTCTGGGGCATTTAGGGGCAATAATGGAATTAATTGCAGAAGTTGCATCCGGAAAGGTGGTTGTACGTGTAATTCAATTGCCCCCACCTTTCTAGGATTCTAGAAGTGTAGTTGACTAGGATGAGGATGTGGAGTCCAAGTAGAGTTCAAGTGCTTGTTGACGGAGAACCTGAGTGGAAGTTGACTAGGATGTGCACACTTAATTAATTAATCATTTAATTAATAAATGATAATTAACTTATCAAAAGGGGGGTACTATGGGATTAATTTAATTAATCCAAAGGGTACAATGCACATGAATTAATCAATTTAATTAATCAATCACAAATGGGTGATTAACATGGTGTATTAGGATAACACGAGGAATAGGTGAGTAATTTTGGGGTGTCTACATTTTCCCCTCTTTAAAGTGTTATTGCAAAGTAATAGTGCTTTAAAGATAGTAGACGCATGCAGATCAACGAGTGGAAAGTTGTGAAGCATTTGGATGCCTCGACAAGTAGGAAGTGGTGAAGCATTTGGATGCCCCAATGAGTAGAATGGTAGAGGAATTCCCCCTCAAGTGGGGTGGGCGATGAAGCAAAGTGGTGGACAACCGCTTGATAGGAAGGAAAACAAGGGATTGGAACAAGGATGGGAAGAACTATGCTCGTAGCATGATCGTCATTTGGAGAATAATTTTAGAGAAACCTTATTTTTGTTGTTGCACAATAGAGTTGTCACCATGATTATGAAAGAATCAAGATGGTTAACCCAGATGTGCATAAAAAACACACAACAAAGAAAAGATAAAAAAGGAAAACAAACCCAATATACAGAGTAGGTGCAGGCATCAGGGTTATAAAGGAACCAAGATGTAATCACACTACTTGCAAGTGGTCCAAAAAGTAAACATCAACAATGCAACACAAATTTGAAAAAGAAGACAATCAGTTATGCCCCTAATGTGTGCCACAATGATGATTAAGTAGATGCAAATGCTCCCAAAGAGGGAATAGGATCAGACTGGAAGAGCAGAGTAAAGTGACTCCTTATGACACTCTTGTCATATCTGTTGTGCAAATGATCAGAGTTGAAATTTCCCCAGGGTGAAGTTATATCGTGAAGGAAAAACAATTTTGTGACTTGCCCCAAGCAGAGTTAGCATATCATGCAAAGGGAAGAAAGTGATAGTTGTAAGATTGGAATGATCACTAGGGTAATAGATAAAGGTATGAATTTATCAAGATTGTGTTGAAATGTTGAAAAATTCACTTCAAGGGTTTTCTAATTGTAGGATTTCTATGATAAGTGAATGTTTGTTCAGAAATTTTGTAAATTTTTTTGGATTTTTGAAATATTTGATTTTTTAATATTTGATTTTTTTTGAGTTTTGAAAAGATTTTTTTGAATTTTTTGTAATTTTGAAAAATTTGAAATACAAATACAAAGAAACACAAGAAAACATGAATACAAAACAAAAAGGAAAACATTCCATGGCTTAAATAAACCAAGAGGAAAACACAACACATGCAAGTGACAAAAAGACACAAAACAAGCAATGGAAACAAACCCAATATGAACAGGAAGGATCCACACCAAAGTTATATGTGAACTAAGATGCAAATAAATTTCCTGCAATTGGTCTATAAGCTCATTCTAGATACACAGAGTACTGGTTATTCTAACTAACAAAAATAAGAGACTAAGCTAAGAATATACAAGACAACATTCTATATGTATAAACATTAGACAAAACAAATACGAAAAACAAGCCAAAGAATAATGCACACCAATGTTAAATACTAACAAGTAAGCAACAATATAACACAGTTCACAATAACAATGTCCAAAGATATTCCTAGTGTCTTCCACAATGAATAGATAGACAAATGTCAAGTTGCCCCCAAGTGAAAGCCAAAGCCAAGTGATGTCCCTATACAAATTTACATTGCAAAGAGTGGCTTGATTGATTGGAAAAATGTAGATGATTGGGAACAATCAGATGAAGAAAGTAGCGAATGAAGTTTCATAGTTGTGAAAATTTTTGGAAAGCATTTTTGCAAAAAAACATTTTGTATTTTTTTTGTATTTTCTAAACAATTTTATATTTTTGGGATTTTGAACAATTTTACTTTTTTTGTTATTTTACGAGACATATGTGAATGTTTTTGGTCCTTTTGGAATTTTGAACCACACGCCAAAGAAGAGGGAAAAGGAATTCCCAAGTCATAACCAACACACTACGTATGAAGGCAGTGGACGAAAGCATAATGGAAGGTGAACAAGAGTGGTAGACAATGGGCATGATGACCTAACAAGGAGAACATGTGACACAAGGTGAGGTGGAAAGATACAAGTGGGAAACAAGGTGAAATGATGAAACAAGTGGATGCATTGATATGCCCCCAGCACAAGGGTTACTCTTTGGAGACTCAGGAGTAGAAATTCTTCAGATGAATGGCATTCATAGGCTCCTTCAACTCTTTTCCATCCTCAGTAGATAGTTTGTATGCACCAGATCCAAATTTAGCAGTTATAACATAAGGACCCAACCAATTAGGCTCAAATTTTCCCTATTTTTCTCATGGTTTAGTTGTGTTCTTCTTATTTTCTTTTAGAAATAATTCACCAATTTCAAACTGTCAAGGTTTGATCTTACGATTATAATTACGACACAGTCAATTCTGATATACCTGTAGATGGTCTAAGGCATGAAGTCATCTCTCATCCTAGTAAGTTCCATCTCTGCAAGGCATGCAACATGGTAATCCTCTTCATGAATGAGGTGTTGGAGGGAGACACAAAGTGAAGGAAGTTCAACTTTGATAGGTAATATGGCTTCAGAGCCATATACTAGGGAGAATGGAGTAGCTCTTGTAGGAGTATGGAAGGAAGTGCGGTAGGCCCAGAGGGTAGGATACAACTGTGTATGCCAATTACGTCCATGTTTATTGATTGTCTTTTCTAGAATGGATTTGATAGTCTTGTTTGATGCTTTGGATTGGCCGTTGCATTGTGGATAGTAGGGTGTAGCCCATTTTAGGTGGATATTATATTTTTTAGCTAGGGCCTTGAGATCCTTATTTTTTAAGGAACCACCATTGTCAGTGACAATGACAGCGGAAATGCCAAAATGAAAAATAATATGGTTGAATATGAATTTAGAAATATTGCACCCAGAAACGTAGGTAAGAGGCATAACCTCAACCCACTTGGTGAAATACTCAGTGGAAGTTATAATAAATGTATGGCCATCAGAAGATGTGGGCTTTATTTTTCCAATTAGATCGAGTCCCCATTTTGAGAAAGGCCAAGGTGAAGTGAATGGGCTACAAGGATTGGGATGGCACATGAATGATATTACCATGTTTTTGGCAAGCCTGAAATTTCTTCACAAATTTCCATGCATCTTCCTCCATTTTGGGCCAGTAGTATCCAACGTGCAAGATCTTCTTCACAAGGACCATTCTGTTGGTATGCATGCCGCAAATACCTAAATGTACTTCAATTAGCATCTGATTAGCTTCATCATGATTGAGACATCTTAAGAGAGTCCCATCATAGCCTCTTCGATACAAGGTGTCAGCAAGAAGGGTGTAGCGTGAAGCATGTTGTGCTAAGGCTCTTTTATTGGCTGAATTTAAATTAGGAGGGTAGGCTTTGGTTTGAATGAAGGTATATATATCTTGATACCAGGGATGATCAGGACCAACAATCTCACAAACCATGGTGGACTCTGAAATTTGTATGCGGGCACCAAAATATGTTCAACGAGGAACTCATTGTGAGTTTGATTAGTGTCAAATGAAAGAAGGGATGTGATAGTTTCCATGGCATCCACTACTTTATTTTGTACACGAGGAACTTGTTCAAAATTGATAATCTAGAAATACCCTTTAAGGCTATCAACCATTCATTTATAGGGTAAGAGCTTCTCATCTTTGACTTGATACTCTCCGTTAACTTGATTAATGATGAGAAGAGAATCACCAAAAACTATCAATTCTTGTAGGCACCAAGAGATAGCGAAACCTAATCCTATTATCAATGATTCATACTCAGATATGTTATTTGTGTAAGGGAAGTTGATGACGATAAGATTTAGGTATGGGGTCCCCATCTGGTGTACACAAGACAATTCCTGCTCAAAACCATGGATGTTGCAAGATCTATCAAAGAATAATGTCCATGAGGGGATTGCTTCTATGTAGAAGAGGTCTTCATCTGGAAATTCAAAATTTAATGGTTGTGAACTTGGTAGTGGCATTACAACCAGTTGATCTGCCAATGCTTGACCTTTGATAGCTTTTTGATTGACAATTTCAATGTCAAATTCACTAAGGAGTGCAATCTAGCTAGACATCCATCCTGTTATGACTGGTCTTGAAAGTAGGTACTTAAGAGGGTCAACCCTTGAAATTAGCTTGGTGGTATGATTTAGTAGATAGTGTCGCAACTTGCCAAAAGTATAAGCAACTGCTAAACAAGCCTTTTCAACCTGTGAGTACTTGGTCTCATGTTCAAGGAGAGTTCTACTCAAATAATACACAACTTGTTCCTGACCCTTATCATTGTGTTGTGCCAATAATGCCCCAATGGCATGTTCTATTGCAGAAGTGTACAACAACATAGGCTTATCATGTATAGGTGGCATGAGCACCAGATGGAGAGGACAAATATTATTTCAATTTTGCAAAGGAGTCTTGACAGTCTTGTGTCCATTTGAATTGGACATCCTTCTTAACTGGTTGAAGTGATGGCACACTTGTCTGCCAATTAAGAGATGAATAACCAAATAGACTGTATTTTTCCTTATAGGCCTCTTAGTTGTTGAAGGTTCTGAGGAGGTGGCATATCCATTATAGCTTTGACCTTGGTAGGGTCCACTTCAATTCCTCTTCGTGAGACAATGAATCCCAAAAGTTTTCCTGAAGTGACACCAAAGACACATTTTTTTGGATTAAGGTGAACCTTGTATTCCCTTAATTTCTCAAATATATGCCTAAGAACTGTTGGATGATCCACTCTAGTCTTTGATTTAGCAAGAATATCATTGACATAATCCTCCATTATGTCGTGAAGAAGGTCATGGAAAATAACAGTCATGACACGTTGATAAGTTGCACCAGCATTTTTAAGGCCAAAAGGCATGACCTTGTAACAAAATGTCCCCCATGGGGTTGTGAAAGTTGTCTTATGTTGGTCTTCTTCAGCAATTTGAATTTGGTTATACCCAGAAAATCCATCCATAAGAGATAACATCTCATGGCCCACAGTAGAATTGACAATCATGTCGATATTAGGAAAAGGGAAGTCATCCTTGGGACATGCCTTATTAATGTCATGGAAATCTGTACAAATATGGATTCCAGGGGTCTTCTTCACAACTGGTACCATATTAGATATCCACTCTGAGTAGTCAATGGACCGTATGAAGCCTACATCCAATAATTTTTGTAGTTCGGCCTTAACGAGCAATGCGACCTTGGGGTGCATCTTACGCAGTTTTTGCTTTACAGGCTTGGCATCTGGGTGCACCACAAGGTGATGAACCACAAGAGAGGGATCAAGGCCTGACATATCTTTGTAAGACCAAGTGAATACATCCTGAAACTCAATTAGAAATGTTGTGAAGGCCTTGATTTCAGTTTCTGATAAACTCACACCTAGTTGTAATATTTTTGGTTGGTCTTCAATCCCAATGTTGATGGTTGTTGTCTCTTCTACCAACAACTTAGAAGTGTCATTATCTTGAAATGATTTTGTAGGTTTGTGTAGGTTGTCTGATATTTTTGGATCTGAATCTCCTCTCTCTAGCACCTCTGAAAGGTTTTCACTAGGAGATGCATCCTTTTCTTTCTTTTTCTTTTTCATTTTTTGTTGCTCGCATAGTGCCTCAGAAAGGTTTTCACTATGCAAGATATAATTTTTCTTTCTTCTGTGTTTAATTTATTTTTCTTTAGGACTGGATATTTCAAGTTCTTCACCAAAGTAGGTGGTAGCATCAAGGTTTATATTGAAACCCTTCTTGTGATCTGACAAGGGAAAAGGGTCTCGAGCCCTGAGGAACTCCTGGATGGCCTCATCATTTTGAAAGAGGTCCATGGAAATATGACATTGTTGGTCCTGATCAATGAGGGAAGGATAAACAACATCAAGGGTTTGAATGGACAAGTGTTTGAGGAAAAGTGTAGTTTCAGTGAGGTCTTCGAAGAGGCTATGTGTGGAACCGGTCTCAACTTTAGAATCTGAGTCCTCATCGCTAGTTAATACATCAAATACAATTGGTTTCTTCTCAAAGGTCTCATATCCTAGACCATATGTGTAAAGGTTAGACTTGATCTCCATAGGTTCAAGAACACCATGTCCTTGTGGGCCAAGGCCTCTTCCTTTCCAGTTCATGTTTTTCATCATTCTATGGGCCTTGGTGTAGTTAGTGGATTCGTAGCATTCTGCCATCTTGTCTTCATACAGCCAAGAGCCATTAGAGATTTGAATATGTTCATCTTCTAGATATCCATATCGTCTTCAAAGAATTTTTCTGAGATAATAAGCTGGAGGTTCTCATAGATGAGAAGCGTTAGGACGTCCATAACTGCGAGGTGATAATGGGAGTTTGCCAACAAGAAATGCATTTTCTAAGCCTTTATGGGAGAATGTACTCAGGTGACACCTTAGATGTACCTTTAGAAGAGAATGTAATCTCGGGTGATGCCTTAGATGTAGATGCTTTAGAAGAAGACGTGGAAGCATGAGAGAACAATATTATTTCAGGTTCAATATGGTTGGTAGCAATAGGGGTTGCACTAGATTCAGTTGTGTTATCAACATATGGACAATAATTTTCTTTTTTGTACCTTTCTTCAAAAAACTTATAGTATTCAAAGGGGTTAGTATCACCATGCAAGGTGAACTCTCTTCCATTATGTGGAAACTTTATGCATTGATGGAAGGTGGAAGGTACGGCTTGCATCACATGTATCCAAGGTCTACCCAGAAGAAGGTTATACAAAGTTTCTGCATCAATGACATGACATAAAGTTTTGAGGAGCTGCGAGCCTACTTGTATGGGAAGAGTGATGGTAGCATAGGACTGGTGCTCGGTATTATCATAACCATGAATGGTAATAGTATTAGCATCTAAGTCATCTATTGTATGACCAAGGCATCAAAGCATTTTTATAGAGCAGATGTTAAGAGTTGCTCCATTGTGTATAAGAACTCTCTTGACCTTATGGTCTGTAACATAGGCTTTGATGTACAAGGAGTTATTGTTAATCAGATTTGGGTTCAACATATCTTGAGGGCCAAAAGATAGGATAGGACTTTTAGGCGTAAGGTTTGCGATCATAGCCTGAAACTGTTGAACATTGAGAGTAGGAGGAACAAGTGATTCACGAAGAGCATGAGTGAGAATGTCCTGAAAGCTAGGTGACTCTTTTAATAGTTAGATTAGAGAGATATGTGTTGGTGTGGTTGCTAACTATTTGATGAGGTCATACTGACCAGGAGTGGAAGATTTGGCATTAGAGTTTGACTTTTGATTCGAAGGAGCTATTGGTTTGGATGTTTGAGGCTCTGTAGAAGACGTAGAAGGTTGGTTTTCCACGGGAACCCATATATTATTTTGGCATGTGGTCACAACATTACTCAAAGGTTTGAATTTAATGGTCACCATTGTAGAAGGTACTTCCTCAATAAATGAGATAATTGAACTGTAATCAGTGTTATTGGCGGAGGAACCTTTGTCAACATTTTTACCGTCACCGCCATGTTTGGGAAATGGGTTTGAGAACACCTTGAGATTTATGTTGGGTGTTTTATTTGGTGATGATTCATCAATGGTGATATCCCCAATTTCGATGAGGTCTTTGATAAAGTGATGTAAGCGAAAGCATCGATCAGTTGTGTGACCATCAATGTGATGAAAATCACAATAAGTATCAACTTTATACCAAGTGGGCTTGGGTTCTCCCTCAACCCAAGGTCTAGTGATGGGATAGGTAACCATGTTTGCATTAACGAGTTGTTGGAGGACACTTGAGAGAGGTTCTCCCAAAGGAGTGAAATGATGTTGCTTAGAATCATGAGAGGAAGAAACCTCTTTGCTAGAAACAACAAGAGGTTGTTTACCTTTGTTTGGTTTAGTCTGAGTGTTTTGGACATTGTGGACATTTTTGTTATCTGTAACACCATCATTGACCATATTATGATTGTGGTTAACGTGTTTGGATTTGTCTTGGTGAGAGCTATTATGATGGTTACTATGTTTCCCATTATCCTTTGAATGAGGTTTGATCAAACCTTTTACGACAAGGGATTTTTCAATCTGCGATCCTTTCTCAATAACTTCTTCAAAAGTATTAAGGCAATGCATTTGCATGTGAAAGGATAACTCACTGTTGAGGTTAGGTACAAAGATGCTCACAAGTTGTTTCTTGGGCATGGAGCATGGGAAGCGACTAGCAATCCCACACCATCTTTGTAGGAATTGTGCAAAGGTTTCATTTGTTCATTGTTTGGCATTACACAAATCCATCATTGTAATTTCAGAGTCTAGGTTGAATGAGAAATGTTTAACAAACTTCTCTGAGAGGTCCGTGAAAGTTTGTATAGAACCCTTGGGGAGGTGTAGAAACCAGTCCAAGGCTTGTCCACCTAGACTTCATGGAAAGAGATGCATTAAGAAGATATCACTATAGGCCACCTCTTGGCAAGCCATATAGAATTCCTTGATGTGTTCTCTAGGATCATTCTTGCCCTTGTATTTGTCGAATTTGTGTGTCTCAAAAGTTTGGAAAAGGGTATGTGCAAGATGTCCTTATCGAAGGGGTAAGGACACAATTCTTCAAAGTTGAATTGTTTGCGTTGATGTTGCATACCCGAGATGGTGTCCTTCATCATTTTCCATTCTTGGGAAAATGGTGAGTTGTTCTACAAGAAAGATAAGGAACCATCACTTGTAGAGTTGTTGTTATCTTTGGTGTGTGCGGTATGGCTCTTAAATGAAGCGTCACTAGTTTTCTTTGGTGCCTCGTTGTTATGGGATTCATTAGTGACTTTGGAATTTAGGATAGCAAGTTGCTTAGCCATCTCATTAATTTGATTCATGAGAGATTTAGTGGGATTGGTGCCAAATCAGTTGATTTTCCTTTGTTCCCTACATCAGTTGATTTTATTTTATTCCCTATGTCAGATTTGTCTTTGTTTGGTTCATCATCTTTGGTGTTGTTTGAGGTGGATTTGTTTTAATCCTCATTGTTTGTGTGACTAGGGCCTGACCCATCATCATTGTTTGTCGAAATGAAAGGTTCACCCTTGTTGGGTGGTGGTTTACCAAGTAATGTTCATAGAACATCCTCGTCAAAATCAGAGGGTAATTTTTCTCCCATCTCAAGGAGATGAAGCAAAAAATTGGTCTTTATTCATATGTAAGATATTTTTGATGTGGGATTGTTCTTCAAGTGAGATGTCATTCTGATCATCCTCAAAGTTTTGGTCATTGTCACTATCAAAATTTCCAAAAGGATTTTGAAGTCATTCATTTCTTCCAAAAGGAATATAATCTTTGTGTCATGTTCCCACCATTTTTAAAAGAGGGGGAGAAAAAAGAGATGATGAAAGATAACTCAACCCGTAGCAAAGTGAATGCTACGATGGAAGAGAGGTGTGTGATTAAGTTTGGTAATAACTTGTCCCTTAACAAAGTGAATGCTAAGATGGGAAAGATGTTTGGAAGATATGAATGACGCAACCCTTAACAAAGTGAATGTCAAGATGGAAGCGTGTGAAAGTGATTGATAAACTCAACCCTTGACAAAGTGAATGCCAAGATGGAAGAGTGGTTCAATGTGGTGAAATTTCTCATCCTCTAACAAAGTGAATGCTAGATGGGAGGAGGGTTATAGTGAAAAAATATCAAATGTGCTCAACCTCTAACAATGTGAATGCTAGAATGGAGGAGCGAGGATAGATTGATTTCAAATGTACTCTACCACTAGCAAAGTGAATGCTAGATGGGAAGAGGGTATGAAAAAGGAGTCAAATCGTATGCGATGTGCTCAACCCTTAACAAGAAATAGTTAAGAAGGAAGAGGCTAATGAAAGGATAAGACTCAAATATCGACAACGTAAACATTGGGAAAATAAGATATGATGAAGTGTCTAAAATTAACAAAGATTTTGTCAAGTTAGAGACGTGAAGAAAACAAACATATATAGTTTAACAATGATGATGTCAAACTAAAGGATGTAAGAAGAGAATGAAAGATAAATCTTGATGGAAAGATAAGATGTGACAAAGTGGAATATAACACTGTCAAGATGTGAGTCGTAAGATGAAAATGCTTAAGCGAGGACGTGGATATCCACAACTCAAAACTTGATGTCGAAAAGGAGGTGGAAACTTAAACTTTGGGAAATGTAATCCAAATGTTTAAGTCAAGAATGAAATGGGAGATAAACTCAAAATGAGGTGAGTACAAAAGATGGAAAAATTTGATGATGTGAAAGAGGAAGACTCAAATAAGTAAATGAGAACTCCAAATGAATGAAAGAAGGTCAAATGGAGAGTGTAATGAGGATGAAAATATTGAAATAATGAAAAATAGACAAAATCTCTAAAAAGGTGAATTTTGAGAGTAAAATTAAAGATAGTGAATGACTGATGATGAAGAGAAAAGATGATGAGAAAAATAAGTGAATTTCAAGTCCAAATAAGGATAAATTTGGAGATAGCGAACAAAATAGAAGATGAACCCAAATAAGGAGTATTTGGGATTTTGAAAAGGAGGTGAAAAATAATCCAAGTAAAGTGTACTTGGAAAGATGAAATGAGGATGAAAGTAGAATCCAAACAAGGAGTGTTTGGAAAATGACAAAAAGATACGAATGTGAAGAGAGAATTCAAACAAGGAGTGTTTGAAAACTATGAGAAGATATGAACGTGAAAGATGGATCCCAAACAAGGAGTGTTTGGGAAAAAGTGAGTGTGGAACACTACTACAAAAAGAAAGAAAACAAAAGAAGAAAATAGAAAAAGAGTTTTTTTTGATTTGTTTGTTTGTGGCCTCTACCTTAGATTGGCTTGGACAATGTTTGGCTTCCTAGGTGGCTCTCTCAACTAGGTGTCAATAGTATACTCAAGCGAGCATGATGCTATTGCTAGCTGACAGCTTTACTTTACCCCCTTTGAAACCCTGAGCAAAGATCTTTCTCAGAATGAATCACACTGGGGTCGCCACTACAAGATATTCGTGACTCTAACTCACAAGGCTTTACTAGTCAAGTAGGATAAAAGGTTCCATTTTCGTCCACAAGTTCCCTCAAGGTGTGGACTACTTTGGGGTTCCTGGTAAGCATCCCTCTTTTTGTCTTAAGGCTTATGCAAAGGGCACTTTCCCAGTTTAGTTAAGCATCGGATTTTTACTCTTAACCAAACCTGCAAATACAATGTTTCGAATGTGGTGATTTTTCTTATCTTTGAACTTAATGTGGTTTGGTTGTACACCATTTGCCAATTTTCAATTAGTAGTTTTAAATTGTTTTATCAATCCTCATGAGAGGGGGTCCTGGAAACAAGGATTAGAAAGTTTTCCAGAAGGAGGTAAAAGACAAGACAAAAAAAGTGAACCCATGTTTTTGATTTCCATATCACTTTAAAAAGTGAGGAAAGAGCATACGTGTGGGTTGGCTTTGATTAAGTGAAAACATTAATTCCCCAAAAATAAAAAGAAACGACCATGTTTCTGATTCCCAAGATCACTTACAAAAGTGCAAGGGAAGAGCATACGCATGATCAAATGATTAGTCTGAAAAAACAAAAAAAAACAAATGAAAAGCAATGCAAAACATGTCTAAAAATGTTAGTAAGTTTGTAAAACGAACTAAATGTGTACAAGAAAGGCTAAAAAGCAAGAAAAAAATTGGACTGAAATGTCCAATAATGCTAAATTTGTAACTTTCACGATTAGAAAAATGGACAAAAAATGAATGTTAAAAGTGAGTGTAGTGAGAAAAAGTCTAAAAATGTTAAAAAAATAGTTAAGTGAATGCGCCCGATAGCCCTGCAAAAGCGAATAACACAATTAGTTCTATTTACGAAAATGAAAATGAAAAATAAATGAAAATGGTCCTAATTTATTTGTTAAGAAATCTAATAAAAATTAACCTAATGAAAGAAATTAACTAAAAATCAAAGGAACCTAAATTAGTTAAGAAAGAATCCCTAATAAAGTAACTAAGTTAAATTAATTAAAATGACTAAGTAACTAAACAAAACTAAAATTAATTAAATAATTAAAGAATACACTAAAATTAATAAAATAATAAGAACTAAATAAAAAGTTTAAACTTTGAACTAAAACAGCTAAATAAAGCTAAAACATAAGAGCTAAAAATAATGTTAATAAATAAAAGAGCTAAGTAACCTAAGCCCTTAAAATCCTAAGCTTTAGCAAAAAAACATTGGTATAAATCCCTAAACGATAGCTAGGACTTTGGGGATCTTTGTTATGTGTTGTGAGTAATTGCAGTAGGTATCGTGGGTGAGAGAATGATGGTCAAACTGACGGGAGATGTTATGGTGGGAGTGCAAGTCATAGGATGTTTGGAAGGAGGGATGAGGGCTGAGTGTGCAGCTCTGGGATAGAGGGGTGGGAAGTGAGTGTGGAGAAGAGGGGGAGTTTCTCATGGGATAGGCAAGGAAAAGAGTTGGAGCTCAGGGTAGGGGCAGTTGGGAGTGAGGGGTGAGGGAACTGAGGGGGCTGTTGCAAGGGACGAAAGGAGTCACTGGTGGAGGGAGATGTGTGGTCAGGTGAGGGGAGTTGAGGTTAGGGGGGATCGCACTGAGGGGAGGGAGGGGGTCACTAGGGGGATGGGTCGGGGGGAGTTCATGGGAGGGAAAAGTCTCACTGAGGGTAGTTAGGTTTCTGGTTCAAGGATGGGGTAGGTGGGGATTAGGGGGGGTTGTTCTGGGTTAAGTGGGTGAGCTCGAGTGACCAAGTGGGAGCCAAGTCTAGGGGGGAAAGGGAAGGGGAGTGTGGAGCTCGTCAGAAGCTCGACAAGCTGGCCAAGCTAGGGGAGGGGGGGGGAAGGGGGATTTTGTCTAAAATTTCTAATTTATTTTTTATTTGATTTTTTTTGTTTTAATTTTTTTCTGATTATTATTTTTTTAAATAGCAAAGTTTTTTAAAATTCTATTTTTTTTTAAAAATTTCTAATTTTTGCTTGCATTTTTGTGTGCAGGGTTACATAATGTGAAGAAAAAGATCAAAAGAAAAAAACCTACAAACCCTCCCATAGTAGAAAAATGTATGAAACCAATTGCCTTTTTTGCAAAAATTTTTGTATAAAAAACAGAGAAAATTCAAATTTGCAAACCCTTGATGTTAAATCCTGAAAAAAAAATTTCTCAAAACACTTGTAAATATGTTTTTTTATGAAACCCCCACCTTATCCAAACCTAAAGTCTTTAACACAAACAAAAAATGTTTTGAAAATAAACAAAAAAATATTAGAAAAAAAATGAAACTAAAAATGAAAGAAAATGGGTGCGAGTCCCACCGGGTGTGCCAAAATGTAAACAATGAAAAGTAATAGTAATGAAAGATAAACAATTAACTTGTAAACCTTCTTGTAACCTTCCAATGAAAACCTCAAGTAGGAAGGTTGTAAGAGCTTTGTTTGTAACCTTGTAAATGATTGATTTGTGGGTGCTCTTGAATGGTCTCCAAAATTGGGATGCAATTGCTACGAGTTGTTAGTTGGAAAGCTTCAGAATGAAAATTGATAGAGTTTACTTTACAAACAATTCAGGAGGATTTGAATAAGACAAGCTTGTAATTTTATAGAGTAGAAGTGGTTGGAAGTTGGTTGAATATTGTTGAATACACATGCTAAAAATAGCATTGGAGGAGGTTGCAGCAGTTCCAGGGCATTTAGGGGTAGTAATGGAATTAATCGCAAAAGTTGCATCCGGAAAAGTGGTTGTATGTGCAATTCAATTGCCCCCACCTTTCTAGGATTCTAGAAGTGTAGTTAACTAGGATGAGAATGTGGAGTCCAAGTGGATGTTGACTAAGTGGGTTGAATGAGTGGTTGACTAGGATGTGCACACACTTAATTAATTAATCATTTAATTAATAAATGATAATTAACTTAGCTAAAAGGGTACTAGGGTACATGGGATTAATTTAATTAATCCAAAGGTCAAAAAATACCACATGAAACTACGGCAATCGCTTCATCAATTTTTCTCTCTTCTAGGTACACTTCTCATACTTAGTCATTGTTGAAGTTTGACACATGTCACCTCTTGGTGAGGGTGCAATTTTGTCTACCTCTTTTCCCCGTTCCTAAAGGATAGAGGGGAAATAAAAAATTTCCCCTCCTCATCCCTCCATCTTGGGTCCCCATGTGACCAACTTGCATCCCCATAGTGCTTAATGGGTCAAACCCCACCTTTCTTAGATTGCATCACTAATTTCCAAGTGTCACTATCTCCTTGAGGCAGATTTTTCTACCCCTATTATCCCCATTATAAACGGGATATAGGGCACATAAAAATGTTCCCCTCCTTATCCCCTCATCTTGGTTCTTTATATGCCCAATTTGTAGTTCCCAGGTGCTTGAAACAAGCTTTCTCCATCTCATCCTCATGCATCCACAGAGTGACACATGGTAGCATCTCCTTGAGGCATATTTTTCTACCCCAATTTTCCCCATTCATAAGGGTATAGAGGGGACAAAAAAATTGTGCCTCTTTAGCCCCTTCCTGGTTCTTCATGTGATAAAAATCTAGCTCTTAGGTACTCTAGAACATGTTTTCCCATCTTTGTCACACTGCACATCTAATTGACACTTGGCATGATCTCCTTGAGGTGTATTTATCTGCCCCCATTTTCCCCATCCCAAATGGGAAAAATGGTACATAAATTTTTTCCCATCGCTCAACCATCAAAACCCTAGTTTGTGCCCTAATCACTTTTCCTGCTCCCGTGAATAAATTTGACTACTGGGGAAATTTAAAAACATGAACTAAATAACTGCCAAGAATGTTTCTTAACTTAGTTCAACCTTGCATCCATTAATAAAGATATCATAACTCTAAAAACATATAAACACAACCATCATGTTACCAAAATTGTTCCAAGGCATTCATGATTGCTAGAATAGAGCTTTTCTCATTGTCAGCTACCAGAAAAGTTTATTGCAATAAGTTTTCAATAGTTTTTCTCCTCTCGAGCATCCCTATGATCGCTATAACATCAATCATCCATGAATGGATTCCATAACACAACATAAAACTTTAAACCCGTGTCCTAGAAGTTTCTTTTTTTATTTCTAAGATTCTGGCGGGTGAAACACAACTAAAATTGGAGAACGAGATCGCAACACAGAGCCAAATTCGACAATGATGTTTTTGTTGCAAACTGACACCATTTTTACTAGTTACTAAAAATATCAAATTTTTATTAATGCCACATGCTAAAAATATTAATTCCCTAAAATTTCAAGCTTTGATCACTTAGCTCATCTGGAAATGGTGAAAAATAGCAAACAGGAAAAAATTGGCAATTTTCCAAAAATTGTAGGTCTGAAAAAAAACAACCTACTAAAAATAAAAACTTGTTAAAAAGGGTTAAAAAATCATCAAAGTAGGTTAATTGAGTGTTCCAAGAGACTCACAAGATCAAATTTGAGAAAAAGGAAAAATATCCCAAAATACCAGTGCTTGGTCACACCTGCCAAAAATAGAAAGTCTCAGTTTTTGATGCAGAAAGTTGAAGTTGGCTTCATTTTCACTCATCTCATTTCTTTTTTCCATCCTCATAGGGTTTTAATGTGGTTGCATAGCTCAAAAAGTAAACCATATCTCTATAAGGATCCTGAAGTACCATTTTGAGCACAATTGTGTTAAGGAGCAAGACATGACATCTTCAGGCGCAACATGTGAAACTGAGAGACATTGTGTAGTTGGAAAAGAATAAAAAAGAGTCAAGAGCTTTGTTGAAATTCAAGCTAAGGGATTCAACGTAAATCATCGGGTCTTTATTATCTCTTCAAGGTGAGCTAAGTGAATTGGGCAAGCTAGATGAGCTCACTGAGCTAAGTGAGATAAGTGAGCTAATTGAGCCAGTCAAAGCATCCAAGCATTCAATCCATTCTACGTGAAGGATCAAGAGCTCTCCCCTTACTATACAAGTGTTCTTAAACACGCATTCAAGCATTAGATAGTATAAGAAGTCCTTAAAAGGTGAAGCATTGCAAATAAGAGCTATTAAGCATGAGTTTTCAAAAGGGAAGATAATGAACAAAGAGCACAAAGTGATTCCATATTCCCGGAGAGTTCATAAGAAGACAAAGCTCATTGTAGATCACATTGAAATTCTCGAGTTATGAAAGAGTGATCCATTACATCATCCTTCTTTTCATGGGCATCTCAGTATGTCTTCCCCACTGATGGAGCTTTCTCATGATGAACAAGAAGTGATCCTGCATTAAGCTCCTAAAAGTGCTCCGACAGCCAACATCATGTCAATTCCTGAAGATCCATTCCCAAGGATTCCATAATTACTTGAAAATGAACCAATAAAAACACAACCATTTGTCATGCTGAACCTCAGAGCAATCTCAAGAACCTTGAAATCCAAGCGAAGGAAGAAGGCCTATAAAAATTCCCACCTCTTCAAGGGTGCCTCAAGTAACCAATATATAAAAGTTGTTAGGCATAAGATTATAAAGACTATTGCGAAGATGAATATATCAGAATATGAGTTGACCGGCATCTCATTGAGTCAAACTTCACACGAGGGTGATTGTAATATGTTCAAGGAATCCTCTTCCCACCTCCTTGTTTGGAATGAAGAGTACAAGAGAACAATTGAGCAATTGGAGGAATATGCAAAAACTCTCAGTGCTCACGTTCAACCTTTCTCAGATCTCGATTCAACACCCTCACTCCCCATGGAAGAAATTCCTTTAATCACTAGCTTTGACCCCAAGGTGATTAAGAGAGTATAAGGCTATATGATGCAGGGGAAGGCTAATAAGAGGTGAATTGAGAAGATCATCGAGAAAGGAAAGACATTATTTCCAGAGGTCATCTCTCTAATCAAGTACATTTTTTCCACTTTTTCAGAAGTGAAGAGAGTGAAGGAGGATATTGAAAAAGAGATAATCAAATCGGATGAGGTGCTTCCACTTGTGTCTGAGATGAGCTCCCTCATCTCTCACATCCTCGTGAGAAAAAATGTGTTTGCACCACCTGCTGACAATTTGTCGCAAGTTTGGATCCACATCATGGATGCAAGATACAAAATTCTCAAAAATTCCATCTCCAAACTTGAGTCTTGTGGACAACATGATTTTTGGATTTTGAATGAGGTTTATAACTGTGTCAAGAAACTTGAGTTCCCTTCACTCGTCAATAATTTTTCATCAGAAAAACTCTTTGTTTCCTTTCAAGATTTGGTCAAGAAAGAAGCAGGTGACTCTCTCTCCTTCAATGAAGATACCTTAGAGTCCCTGACCGACATCATAGGATGTATTTTCGACATTGTAGGATATCTCAAACGATGGTTTACTCAGTGCAATGATTTCATGGATGTTCTAAATACATGGATCAAGGCGTTGATTTGTGTTTGCATTACGGAGGTGGACAAGGTGGCAAGTGCGGTATCTCAATTCAATAAGGAATTCAAGGGACAAGATCCCATTCTGGAAACTCTTCCTCAGGGATCATGCATTAGCAAGCTCTTCATAAGAAGGATCTTCTTGATCAGATCATTCAATTCCTTCCTTCTTCTCTCTTTCTCCCTCTTTCTTCTCCCCCCCCACTTTCTAATTATTCATTACACATAATCATGGTAATTTGTTTCATTCACTTAAGTGAATTTATAAAGTTGAACTATAAAAGTCCCTTTGATTTTTAAAAAGGGAACTTGTTTTCCTCACTTCCTAAGAAGATGTAAAGTCACAAGTTGAATGAGAACATGAAGAGTCATGTGGGGGGTAGATGAAAAGGCAATTTGCAATGCTTTAAATCGGGATAACTTCTCCATTCTAAAGGATCTTGAAAATTTAGTTTTCTATAGAAATTTTGGATTGTTGTATGGTTTTTGAGCTTTGTATCACCAATACACATGAAATAAAAGCTACATTTCTTCCATATCCTTTTTTCATGTTTTCCTCTTTTATCTCTATTCTACAAATTTGCAAGCATAATAATCTTGAATAACCAAGAATGAATTCGGTGTCCTTGATTGATGAACCTAAAGAGCTGTGTGTCTCTATTTCGTTGGTCTTAATAAATGCCTACATTATTGCTTTCCTCTAATTGAATGTTGATCTATTATGGTTATTGCATGTGAACTATGCTAGTTCCTACTCACAACTATAACCATCTCTTTCCTTAGTTCTCTCCTTCATCCCTTATCGTTATGAATTCCTCCCCTGAACCCCGTACAAGCACTTTTCCGTAGGTTCAGTGAACTATTCATGTGTGATCCCCGACCTATTTGGCCACCCCAAAAAATTAGGATAGTTTACATTCAATAGTGGGAGCCTCCACATACGCAAGAAGGAGAGGTGTATCCACATGAGCGTTGGTGGGAACACATAATTTGCAACACTACTAATTATTTCATCAACATATATTTTAATGATTTGATGAAGGGTAATGTAGGTTTCTAGTGTTTCTACTATATTGCAGGGGACTTTAGGTCATTCAAAGGTTGTGCGAGAAATCACGACATACAATGAAGGTCATTTTTAGGAAAGAAAAACAAACTGAAAATTTCAAATCCCAACAGTGGAAAGGTGCAAGGCCTTACAACGTTGGGCTAATGCTGTAAATTTCTGATTTGGGTCGTACAATAGTTGTATGGTCTTTTTACTACCTAATTTCCAGTTCTAAAATGCATAGTGAAGCATTTGTGGTCTCTAATTCACCTTTTCTACCTGTATGCACATTTGGATCCTCTATGTTTTGACATGTACAACTAAGCCTCCTTCTCCCCTTATGTATTTGAGCTATTATTTACCGTCTTATCAATTGTTGCAAGTATTAATGTGTTATTTTTTTTTATGAATGGTTGATTCCAAATAAATTATATTAGAATAATCTATTGTTATTGGCCCTTACATCTTCTTTAATTTGGTGTACTTTCCATAGCCTATATTTAAGTAGGGTGTAAACAGGGCCAACATCATCACCAAGACTCACACTAGAAGGAAATATTTTGTTTCCTGAGCTGACATTGAAGCCTGGATTTCCCACCAACCTTAGAAGAAATTTGTACACTTGTGTGACTTTAGCCCTGTTCAATTTGTGGATTTTGGGGTTAGAGGGAAGAAGTGAGTGTTGTAGAGCCTCAAAGACGACACTCATAAGAAAGGTGACAAAGGTGGACCTTGACTTACAATGCTTTTAGAATCCATCAACAAAATATGCCAAAATTAAGAAGCAAGATTCTAATTCTTTGAATGTCACTATGGATACAAGTCCTCGAGAGTCCGTCTAGTGTTAGGAACATTCAATTGACCAGTGACCGCGAGAACCT
>JAHRHJ020000096.1:75000-92500 GCA_019776745.2 Taxus chinensis
AAGTGGAGTAGCCTGGTTTATTGTTTTGGTGTAAACTTTAATTTACAAGTTAATTTACCTGAGATCAAATATCAATGGGAAATGATACGTCTTTGCCAAGCAATCTTAAACCTCTACTTGAGAGAGGTTATAACAGTTCAAAATTTTGTAATTCCTTACCAAACACCATGGTTTGGAGTTTTGTTATGGACTTACATTTACAAGTTAATTGACCCAAGATCAAATCCCAATCAGAAATAACATGTTTGTGTTAAGCAATATTAAACCTCCGCTTGAGAGAGGCTATAACAAGTCAAAATTTTGTAAGTGCCTCACCTAGAAACCCTACAACTTTATTGAACTGAGATCATATCCCATTTGGATATGCCAAGTAAGCTTAAGCCTTTGCTTGAGAGAGGCTATAAAAAGTCAAAATTTTGTTAAGTGCCTTCCCAATAACCCTTACAAGTTGAATGACCTAAGTTCAACTCCCAATTTGAAATGGGAAATGACATGTCTATGCCAACTGAGCTCAAATTTTTGGTTGAGAGAGTTGATAATAAGTCAAAAATTGTGTAAATATTGTGTAAGTGCCTTATGAAACACCTTAGTTTAGTGTGTTAATGTATACTTATATTTACAAGTTAATGGACCTTAATTATAATTATATAATAAATCCTTATTAGTTGACTTTTATGAGAATTCATTACACGAATGTTGGCTAGATTTTCTACATAGCTGAAAACCTAGGTAGTCATGAGATAAATATCCCTCATTTACCGGTGAGGCTCCCGTGTAAGATTTTGTTAATTTTATTTCCTAATATCTATTTGTTGGTATTACTTTAACTATGTAGCTCATGAACCATAGCTAGACAGTTTTGTAGCAAGTAAGCACCTGTAAAGAAATGAATATATGCAGAGGAGGGGAAATAATTAAATACGAGAAGAAAGAAAAGAAGATGTGTAACCTAACCAATAGTTGACAGAGTTGATCACATGCACATAGACGAAACAAATAGATCTTAAAATGCAGAATTTGAAGCAAAGGACAATTTCAGATCTAGATCTAAGACAACACAAAGTTTGTGTAGAGATCTAAAAAGAAATAAGAAACGAATGCACCGTTGACACAAAGTTCTTTGGAAATCTGCCTCTTCTTTATTCCTCTGCTTGTAGAAAGCTATCAAGGGTTTCAGCTCAAAGTCTGGAACACAAGAATGTTGATTACAAATTCTCATCCTCTAACCCATATGTTCTTCCTCTATTTATAGTGTATAAAAGGCAATTACAAATAGGGAGCTTTAAATGAATTCCCACATGAGGAAGTTGTGAAAAGGGAAACAATTGGCAATCTTCCTCCTGGAATTCCTCTTTGCATGACATGCATGATTTATAACTGAAAAATAGAACCTTCTATTTTGCATGTCTGCCACCTATTTCCAAGTAATTGACTTCTTCAAGTAACCCCAATTACTTTTTCGGAGAAAATATAAGAAAGAGGAAAAGAAATAAGAAGAAAGATGCAACCCTCCCAGTCTTGTTCTCCTTCCATACTCTGCATGTTGATCCAACTTGTATTGTTCTTCTGCTTCATCTATTTTAGCAATGAATGATTTGAATGATATCTCTGTCGTGGATCTGAGATACTCCCATATGTTGTTGAATTCTTTCCTTTAATTCTCACCAAACTGGACCTAGAAGCAGGTGACTATATCTCTACTTGCGGGTGCCTTGAAACTTTTGCAGTTCTTCAGTACATGCACTAGTGCAATGTTTTCCGTAAATAATTCAGACAAAACTCATCATCTTTTATTTAAAATTACATATGAGCAATTTTAAATTCTGGAAAGCACTCCAGGTGAAGGAAAACACAAGTAAATTCAATGAAGGCTTCAACTGGAAGATTGGGAGCACATGCACAAGCTTCTGAAAGGAATTCTCCATGCAATGACTTCCACATGGGCTGCGTTAGAAACAAGAGGATGATTTTTTTCCAGAAGCCTTTGCAATTATGAGAGTTGGATCTATCAATCAAATTGGTGATAATTTTAGGGCCTATGTATGTATCATTGACCTACACAAATCTGGAAGCTATGCATGATTCTGTTGATCCTTTTCTTTCATCATGCTTCAACATGGTTGGAAAAATCTTTGTTTGAGCTCTTTTTCTTTTAATTCTTCTATAATCCCTTGCAATTGGATCAATTTGTGTAGATCTGACAATTTCTTCTGATTTGGAAGATATATTCAATGTACTTGACATTGATTTGAGCACCTGTGATGAATACCTACAATTTATTCAGACAAAGACAGTGCAATGGAAACGTTGAAAGGGATGCATTAAATAAGTTAAACTTGAGAGAGAGAAACATTGTAGGAGGAAGATGAACATGAAGAAGGAGATTAAGGGAGAAAAAGTGTAGGAATAAGGGAAATGTTGGGAGAACGTACATATGAGATATCTTATTTTATGACTAGGTACATGTGAATCATGTCCCATTTTTGTCAATTGTTTGAAGGATAAGGTGGGTGCAATGCACAAATCGTTGAGGCAACATACTTTGGAGATATCTCAGATAACAAGACCTTTTTGATCACTACTTTCAAAGTCAATAGTTTCTTATTGCAACGTAAACCCTTGTGTTTTGTAGTTAGTTAGAACACACGTCAATTTTAGGTGATTTCCCGTGTACTAGGAAACTTTATGGATATGGACATGAGGAGGGGACTTGGCATCCCATGTCAATCCAATGTAGTAGTTTAATTTGATAACCATAAAATATGGTTGGCTATGTGGTTTTGCCCCATATTTATAGACTATTATCTTTAGCCATTTTCCACGATTTCCCAAGCAACAACATGTATCAGCCTCAAGAAATTTCCATGTGGATTTGTAGTTGACATTGCCTCCTCAACATTTTATGTTCTTAAAAATCGTTAAATTTGAAGCATTGTCATATATATATTCTTATGCATGTTATTTTAAAATTTTGACGTTATGGGATTTTGCAATATGAGGGAATGGTAAAAGACAATGAGAGAGGACCAAGTGCATGGTTGTTCTCATAAAATTTGTAAGGAACTTATTGAAACTAAATGCGTTAGGTATTGATTCATCAAATGTTATTTTCTAATATTATATACATATTTTCTATGTCATGAAAGGTTTTTATGACTTGCACAATTTCATCAAATTTGTCATTGCTAGCAGTGTTATTTTCAAGGTTTGAACACATAACCTGACATTGCTCTTATTAGTTTCTTGTTTCTTAGTCAATGGTGTGACTTTGTCTAACTTCATCACACACATTTATTGTTTAGTGAATGTAAACCATCACCATTGTATGGTTTGTTGTGTGGGACACAAAAAAAAGAGGAGAAAAATAGGGGATCCACAATGGGAATTTAATCGTCCATGTGTGACTCCAATGTTAGAATAACATCCTTCAAATTATGTCTATAAATAGTAATATGACTGTTATATGGTGACAAGGTTACTTTACGTGGTCATCAACGTCCTTGCTACCTGTTAGTAATAGCTCCCCATAATTTCTATATTTATCCTAATTAAATGCACTAATTATCAATTCATTGAATGATATTTTCTAATAGCGATGCAGAGTAATAGGACATTCTATCATGCATTCAACTCAATTAGAGATCAAACAACAATTTCATTCAACAAGCTTTGCAGGGAGGATCAGTCTATGAAGCTTAAATGGCTCAAATATGCAAAAAAAACTCTATTAGCTCCTTCAATGGATTATTCACTCTCAAACCCTTTTTATCATACCTTCATACACCTTGAACAATGAAAATTTAACCCTCTAATTTATCTCTTGTCAAAAAAACTTCCACCGACTCTTACCTTGCTTTCATTAATTCTCTCTCTACCTGGCACAAACAACCATCTTTTGGTCTAATTGTTCTCTAACCCCTTGCAATATCTTCTCTTCCTATCATACAACTTCAAACCAAGTTAGCTCAATCATAAATTTGAGGTAAAAAGGTTCAACCCATCCAACCTTTTTTTTCTAGCTCAAAACTGTCATCAAGTGATCTCAAGACTAAGATTTTGCATAGTTCATGATTGGAACCTTCTATACATACACAAAACAAAAGGAAACATTCCTCAACAACCCTTTATCTCTAATATGATGTATGCAAAATTTTATAGATCAACTCCTTTTCATTCCTTCACAAACACAATTTTTCCTTTCTAGCTCCACTAGCTTTTACTAGCACTGGTTTAGGGCCTTTTCATGCATCGTTTCCTTTACCAGAGGTTCCAAGTCAAAATATCATCATTTTAGGATACCCTTTTGCATGTTCTTCATGTGTGCTAAAACTTCATGACAAAATTCCACTTTTAAGATATACCTCCTTTGTAAAATGACCTTCATCACTAAGTCTTACACTGCTAGAGCCTCCTAGAGCTAACATTGTCAAGGATAGCTTCAAATTTACAATTTCCTTGGTCAAAATTATTCTTGAATATGTTTTTAGTATTGGTCAAGATCATTTCCATTCATTTTTCATTATTTTCACATGGTTCATTTGCTAGAAATTGTGATTTTAAACTTGAAACCCTAGGTATGCTCTGTCACAGTCCAACAAAAATGCAAATGTCATGGATATCTTCAAGGATTCACTATATTTGTTTTAAATTATTATTGAACACATTTAAGGACATTATCGACATCATTTATTTCAACTCTTAGGCCAATATTCATGAGCTAGACCACTCAACCTTGTATTAATTCATCAAACCCTCACAATGCTTTGTGTTACTCGAGAACCCCAAATTTATTATATATTTCTAGGAAATTTCTCTCAAGATCTCAAATTGATTAAATATGTCTTTTTTAATGTTTCTCACATATTTATTTTACCAATGCAAAGAAAATGAAGGCCCACACATGTAAGTGAAATCCTCCTTCATAAATCGGTTTGTATATGCACATAGGAACTTTATAGATGACATTCCCTTTAAAAAAACATATGGTTTCTTTATTGGGGATAAAATCAGTCTCTTATCATAAAAAACTTGTTCTTCATACCTTTTCAAGTATTTCTCAGACCTATCATGCTCTTTCCCAATTTCAAGGTCACTTCTCAATCAAGAACAAAGTATCTAAACTTTCAATCCTTAATATTGGAGGTTGAGATATTTATTAAAGGAAACTTTCCTTTTCTTAGGACACACACCACATGTAATCCACTGATAACAACATCCATATCCTTCTCCTATCTTAATGCAAATAAATAAATATTTGTTCCGCCGAGATAACTCAGTCACAATCTCCTTTAGTTTTCTAAGCATGCAAAAGGAAATCACATTGGATTCACTCTCCTAATCTCTGAGACAACATAGCTAGCCACTTTTATTACATTTAAGACCATATCCTATTTAGAACACACTTCCACAATATCAATAAAACCTTTCAAATCCTACAAACTCATTATTTATCACAGTACTTAGCAACAAGACAAGGTATAGTCCTTCATTTATTTGACTCTATCAACCAAAATTAATCATCTTCAAAGTACCACTGCATTGAATACACCATGAGAAAGCTTCCTAAGGAGGATTATTCAAATACATAAACAAATATGCTAAAGAAAACTATGAAAATATTAATAAGAATAATGTATTCTTGAAAAACAAAGAGTTTATTAACTAAACATATCAATCTGCATACAAAATTGTGCCTCTTCATTCATTCTTCCTCTTCTCCACAAGGAATGTTCTTCCTCCTCCTCTCACCCTCTCTTAGAGGATTAACTAACTCCTCCTTTGAGTTCTCATCTTTTAATGTGACTTTCAAGACAACCTAACTAACGTCTTATGACTCATCATGCTCATACTTACCTTATGAAGTATTTTTACAACTTGAAAGAATTTCATTAACTCTAAACCACTCTAAGATTCATGTTCTAACTCTCACTCACCCCTCAATAAACTTATTGAACTAAATTACATGTCTTATAATTTTGAATTCACTTTTGGAGGGAATTGTCAATTTTGAAATTCATAACACTTGACCACTTAGCTTCCTCTCTTAGGACCTCAACATGCTCTAATATGCCCTTACAATCACGAATAAGGAGTAAAATTGAAATTCTAGTATTCTTAAAGATGCCCCTGCATCAAATAGTATATGCATTTAATGATAGGAATGGTAGTTGATTTCAAGATCGTGGAAATTACAGTCGAGCATCACCATCATTATAGTCTTAAAAGATTCTTTAAAATATGCCATAAAGAAACCAATCTCAATATGACTATTCAAGTATTATGAACTGTATGCATTTTTCATGATTTGTGGCTATTCATAGGATGATTTTATCTTTTAGATATGACATTCAACAATGCCAAAACTTTAATTGCACAAGATTTGAGAATTTCAACCTACATTATATTTATAATGAATTCACTCACACGTGGAATGAGGTGCACACAAGATGAGTGGAGTCAAAATGAATCAAACAAATAAATCCATGGGAAATGATTAGTGCATGCAAAAGTCCCCAACAATTTAAATCCCTCCACCATATATCAAAGACCATGTACGCACATAACCCTTAAAAGGGAATACGTTAATGTATAAACATAAAAACATGAGATAAAGTCATAAATGCATCAAATCAATATAAGTTTATTGGTATTAAATCAATGTGTGTGTGTCAATAAACCAATGATAAAAAATCAATCAAATTGCATGCCATTTTTTTTTCATAATCCTAACTAACATTATTATATTGTCTTAGTTGTTTATCCTATAATTTAAATAAGATGATTTTTTTTAGATTCTTGGGCTATGCTAGAGAACAACGAGCTCTTAGAATCATCTTCATGCTCACACAATTTTGTTAAAGTTGACAAATACTTTTCAAGGAATTTGACAATGAGTGGCTACAAATTCATTGTCGCGAGGCTTGATAATTTTCTCCTTAGATAATTAACACAAGAAAAGAGTTTTATCAATGTTAGGAATATAAAAAATAAAGAAAAAAACACTCAATTCTCAAATAATGATAAAAAAAATTCTCAAAAAAATAATAAGAATGATTCAATGTAAGACAAATGAAACAATACAAATGTTCTATCAATGTAATAAACATAAAAAGTACTCAATTGTCAAATGGATTATCTCAAAAAAAAATCATTGCAGAAATGTGCAAAAAATAATGTATTTCACAGACATTATAGGACCAAAATCACGAGTCAATTATTCTTTTGTGTGTTTATGCCATTTTTATAGAGAGAAAAATGTGAGTGTGTTATAACAAGTTCACGTTATGTCTGATTTAGGTTAGAAATTGCCAACCCTTAGGCATGAAATTGGCTTGGATATCAAAACCTAAGGGTTAGTCATTCTACTCTATGACTAAATCTATGTGTTGTAAAAAAACATAAAAAATCTCAAGTGCATGCTTCATTTTCTCACATGTTTTAAGATAATTTTCTAAACAAATTTACTATAACGTTAAGCTCTGTCCTAGGTTTGTGTTGATGTATTTGTTTATAAAATTTGAATAGTTTAAGATTTTGATCCTTGATTTCTTTTAGTAGTGTCTTCATTTCTTTTAGTACTGAACTAGATGATCGACACATACTCAATCCCTAAATTTTATGAAAATTATCTCTTACAGTCTTATTAGTCCTATCCATCATCTTAGGACCTCGTTCCTTATTCAGAATGTATAGAAAATGATGATTCAACTGATCAATTTTGGTAGACTTTGTGAAAAACATGAACTAGATCATGGCTTACCAAATGTACTCAAAGATTCTTATAGACACTAGAAAATGCATCTTGTGCATAAGGTCTCTTGTTCAAAAATATCAAAAACATCATAAAACATCATAATTCAAAAAAAACAAATAATCCCCAAAATCAACTTAAAAGTATAAAACCCACAAAATGGGGATAAAAGATAGCTCACCACTCATTTACAAACCCTGACCCACCCACATTTAATTTTTTCCATCCCACCTACCCATTTGCATGCCCAATGCACTATGAACCCTTATCATCTCACCCATCTATGCATATTGCACCCATATGTGTCTCATTCCCCTATGCACTCTAAAACTATAAAAACACACTCACCCCCTGAATCTTTGTGAACTTGAGCCCATATTTGAGATTTTTATTCTTTGTTCACATAGTTTGGTATTAAAGGTCTTGGAGAGGTGAATATGGATCACAAGGGATAGGTGCAACTTACTGCAACATTGTTTCAGTGAAAGTTCAACATAGGTGTTTGTCACAACTGCGATTGGCTTGTGATCTCTTTGCAAATTTTCAATGAATCAAAAGTGCAATTGGCTTGTGACTAAGTCAAGTTATGAATTCAAATCAAGAAAAATTTACCCACTTTATTCATTGAAAGAACCCATAATTTTCATTCTCTTTTCAATGATAGCGTAAGCCCATTTTATTTAGTAGCATTGATTTGGATATTTCTATATCAACTAAAACATCTTGTAGGTGATCCAAATCTAGGCATAAAACTATAAATGACTTAAATGTGACTTTAACTAGAATTCTCTCATGACTAAAGGATGGCTATTGTTTTACTCTAACATGACTTTAACTAAGACTATAAGATATCTTTAGTTTAACTTTCCCTTTCAACTATAAGTCAACTATATACATGAGTATAATGTGAATATAACATCTGACTATAACACCTGACTATGGGTCGATTATAGTTTGACTTTATTTTTATTTTTTAAAATAATTCATTATTGTTTGAATTTAAATTTATAATTATTAGATAATGTTGATTTTAGATATAAATATAGTTGAAATTTGTTGTGAAATGTTCGTTGAACACAAAAATACACCTTACTTGGTAATTATGATGTGATGCAGATATATGAATAAAATCTAGGTGTGACATCACAATCATTTTCTAAAAAACATCACATGCTAGGTTCGTGTTCAATGACATTGAATACATTTGAATGGAAAATTATAAGGATAAAGTGTAAGTAAATTAAAATTTAATAGTTCTAAACAAATAATCATAAAGCTAAAATATTATATTAAAAACTATAATAAAATAGTAATACAATAAAAATTATGACAATATCAATTATAAAAAAGACATAAAGCCCAACCATGATTGACCCCACAAATAGGGGCATCATTAGTGTTAGTAACATCCCACTCAACATTAGTACGATTTTTCAAACCATAAACACTCCCTGAATCATCTCCCAAACTCCTAAAAAGCCACCCCTAACATCAATATCCCTAACATCAGCATTTTCTTCCCCATCCCAAAAGTCTCCATCTTCAAATGAAAAATTTGAAGCACAACCCACTATGATTCAAGATCAATCTTGCGTTTTTCCTATATAAAAGACAACAAAAACATTATTATAAACCTTATAGAATAAAATAATAATCAAACACACACACACAATGATTTACCCTTTTTGGTTAACATCTTTGCACTGTCATTCCCATTTTTAGAGAAGGTTAAGTGCATGGAAATGTGGGACCAAAAGGGGTCAAAATTGGTCATTGTTTTCCTGAAATCAAAAATAGATGAACTTCAATGAGTAATTTGGCATGCATATGTTTAAAATTTGACAACTTGATAAGAACAAGAATCATAGTACTCAAAATCTAGTTTCTAAATTACTAATATTTTTTAAAATGGTAGAGATTAAGAGGGCCAAATGTGGTGCACACACAAAGTGTTCTTGTTTATGTGTCAAAAATATAACATGGTTTCATGTGTATGCCCCGTATTTTTTGGGTTTCGTAAAATATTTTACAAATCCCTTCGATATAGAGTTAGCTAAGATCATGTATTAGGTCTCCCCATTTTTTCCATGACTATATTATTTTTTACTAATTTTCAAAGCAGACACAAGTTAAAAATTAAATAACCATGTGTGCACCCCTTAATTTTGAGAAAAATAATCAAAAATCAATTTCTTTTGGATATGTGTAGAATGGACCATAGAACGTGTTGATGTTTTTTTTTTAAATTCGAATAAGTGGATTGAAAATTACATAGAAAAAAATACATGTGTTTTGGTGAAAAATGAAGACACTACTAAAAGAAATCAAGGATCAAAATCTTAAACTATTCAAATTTTATAAAGAAATACATCAACAGAAACCTACGACAGAGCTTGATTTCATAGTCATGTTTTTTTTAAACATTACCTTAAAACACGTGAGAAAACGAGGCATACACTTGAGATTTTTATTTTTTATTGCAAACACAGATTTAGTCATAGAAAATATAGACCAACCCTTAGGCTTTGATTCTATGCCTATGGGTTGGCAATTTCCAACCAAAATAACACATAACGTGAACTCATTATAACACACTTGCAATTTTCTCTCTATAAAAATGGCATAAACACACAAAAGACTAATTCACTCGTGCTTTTAGTCCTACAATGCTTGTGAAATACAATATTTTCTACACATTTTTGCAATGATTTATTTTTTTAGATAATCCATTTGACAATTGAGTACTTTTTATGTTTGTTACATTTATAGAACATTCTTATTATATCTTTTGTCTTATATTGAATCATTGTTATTATTGTTTTAAGAATTTGTTATCATTGTTTCATAATTGAGTGTTTTTCATTATTTCTTATATTCCTAACATTCAAAATTTTTTTTCCTGTGTCGATTATGTGAGATAATTCTCAAGCCTTGCGACAATGAATTTGTAGCCACTCATTGTCAAATACCTTGGAAAGTTTTTTTTTCTTTCTTTGTCATCTTTAACAAAATTGCATGAGCATGAAGATGATTCTAAGAGCTTGTTGTTTTCTAGTATAACCCAAGAAGCTGAAAAAAAATCCTCTTATTAAATTGAAGGTCTAATACCTAAGACTATATAACATCATTTAGGATTATGAAAAAAATATTGCCATTCAATTTGATTGATTTTTTATCACTGGTTTATTGACACAACATTAATTTAGTACCAATATACTTCTATTGATTTGATGTATTTATGACTTAATCTCATGTTTATATGTTCACACGTTAATGTATTCTCTTGAGGGTTATGTGCATACATGGTCTTTGATATATGGTGGAGGGATTCAAATTTTTGGGGATTGTTGCATGTACTAATCATTTCCCCTAGATTTATTTGTTTGATTCATTTTAACTCCACTCATTTTGTGCACACCTCATTCCATTTGTGAGTGGATTCATTATAAATATAATATAGGGTAAAATTCTCAAATCTTGTGCCATTAAGAACTTTTCATTGTCTAATGTCGTATCTAAAAGATAAAATCATCTCACAAATATCCACAACTCATGAAAAATGCATATAATCCATAATACTCGAATAGTCATATTGAGATTGGTTTCTTTATGACATATTTAATAGAATATTCTAGGAATGTAATGATGGTGATGGTCGTTTGTAATGTCCATGTTCCTGAAATCAACTACCCTTCCTATCATGAAATGCATATATTATTAGAAAATAACATTCAATGAATTGATAATTAGTGCATTTAATTTGGATAAATATAGAATATAGAAATTGTGGTGGGCTAATACTAACATGTAGCAAAGAGATTGACGGCCATGAAAAGTAACCTTGTCCCCCTATAGAAATCATATTTCTATTTACATACATAGTTTGAGGATTTTCTTTTAACGTTGGAGTCACACATGGACAATTACGTTCCCATTGTGACTCCCCTATTTTTATCCTCTTATTATTGTGTCCCACACAAAAAAACATCCAAGGGTGGTGGTTTACATTCACATAAAAAATAATTATGTGTGATGAAGTTAGACAAAGTCACACCTTTGACTGAGAAACAAGAAACTAATAAGAAAAGTGTTAGGTTGTGGGTTCAAACCTTGAAAATAACATTTCTTCTAGTGACAAAGTCGATGAAATCGTCAAATTCATAATAACCTTGCATGATTTAGAAACTAAGTATATAATATTAGAAAATAACATTTAATGAATCAATGCTTAACACATTTAGTTTCAATAAGTTCCTTACAAAATTTACGAGAACAACCATGTACTTAGTCTTATCTCATCTTCTTTTACCATTACCTCATATTACAAAGTCCCAAAACGTCAAAATTTTAAAATAACATACATAAGAATATACATATGACAATGCTTCAAATTTAACAAGTGTTAAGAACATAAAATGTTAAGGAGCCAATGTCAACTACAAATCTACATGGAAAACTCTTGAGGCTGATATATGTTGTTGTTTGGGAAATCTTCGAGAATGGCTAAAGATAATGGTCTATAAGGATGGTGCAAAAGCACATAGCCGGTCATATTTTATGGTTATCAAATTCAAATACTACATCAGATTGACATGAGATGCCGAGTCTTCTCCACATGTCCCTGTCTCTAAAGTGTCGTAGTATATATGCAAGCATCTAAAATTGATGTGGGTTCTAACTAACTACAAAACACAAGGGTTGACATTGAAATAAACAACTAATCCCATTGTGAGTAGTTATCGACAAGGCCTTGTTATTCAAGATATCTCCAAAGTATGTTGTCTCGATGATTTGTGCACTACACTTCCTTTCTCCTTCAAACAATTGACAAAAATGGGACATGATTCACATGTGCCTTGTCATCAAAATAATAGTTTCATATACATTTCCCCAACATTTCCCTTATTCCTGTACTTTTCCTCCCTCAATCCCCTTCTTCATCATTCATCTTCCTCCTACAATGTTTCGTTCCCTCCAGTTTAACTTCTTTAACACATCCCTTTCAACATTTCCATTATACTACTTGTATGTGATTACTAATTATTAGAAAAATGAAAGTGAAAACCTATACATTAGGTGTTAATTTATATGAAAAGTATCAATAGTGTATTAAATGCTCATAAAATTCAGCTAATAAGGAATCATATATGAAAAATTATCATTCATTGATGTCCCCAAATTTCACCCTGAAATCTGAGACTACCCATTTGAAAAAATTTCATTTTTTTTAAATAACGGGTCTTTTGTGTTTTTATTACTAGAAGATGTTCGTATTACATTAAAATATTCCCAGTGAGTCATACGAGCCAATTTCAACAAATACCCAGATGCCAAAACTCATTTTATCCCTCCACCAAGTTTTTTCTGCAAGAAATTTTTATTTAATTATTTATTAAATAAATAATGCCCCGTTTGAAGTAAATTGTGCTCCGGTTGAATCCTGTTGAAGTTTTGCATGCCAGTATTCATTCATCTCAATAAGGTTTTCACCAGGAATGAATTCAGGGCATTGTCTGCAACTTCTGGCAACGTTTTTCACTTTTATTTATTTCTTTTGCATTTTTCTTCGGTTTTCTCCGCAGTTTCTTTGTGAAATTCCCCTAGGTTTGTTCCTTGTTTAGTATAGTCTGTTTAATTGCCTGAAGCATCTGGAGATCAACTATTGACGTAGCACCAGAAGGAATCAGCCTCAAAATGCAAACTTCTGACCAAAAAAGATGAAGTGATGCACAAAAAGCCTCTCCCAGGCAAGTCACATTTTTTGGAATTAATGAGTGTAAGTTGCAATGGGATTTTTTTGGCCTTAGTGGCAGGTATGGGAAAATTAGAGGCGGCAGGCAGGGGAATTTCTTACCTTCCTTACATGGTACTTACCTGCCTTTCCCATGAAGTCAAAGTCACTTAAGTTGCAATGGGAATATTAGAGGTGGCAGGCAAGTGGGAATTTCTTACTTGCCTTATAGGGTAAAAATTCCCATTATAAAAGAAAATCACTTAAAGCACCATTGGGAATTTCTTACCTGCCTTGCAGGGTAAAAATTCTCATTATGAAAGTCAAACAACTTAAGTGAAAGAGGGGATTTTTGGAGCTGCAGTGCAGGGTAGAAATTCCCATCAAAGTTGACTTCCTATTTTTGGAAATTACCCTTGCTAAAAAATGCGACCCACCTTGGGTGAATAACAATGCATTTAATAATATTTATTAATGGTTTATTCACCCAATTTTGGCGCCATAAATAGAAGGAAAGTCAATGCAAGTGGAAGAGCTAAGGAGAAGTCAAGGATGCATGCTAAAAATAAATAAAATAAATTATTTAAAAACAACCAGTAGCATGTATACTTGGGCGCCCAAATTGGATGAATAAACATGACTATTAATTAATTAAATTGCCAAGAAATAGGAAGGGCAATTATTAAAAATAGTATGTTGAGGATTATATAAGCATGGGACTGCCATAAAGAAACAATTAATTCTTTTTGATGAGGATTGCAGCCCGAGACAGGTTTTGGCGCTAAAAGAAGGAGGATTTTGCATTAAAGTTTATTTTCCACTGTATGGAAGCTTCCCGTTTTTGGCACGTAGGGTTGGAATAGCCTAATTTTGGTCATCCTGAGCATCTACATGTTGGTATATATGCCCGAGTGAATTAAATAATATTTTTTCTTGCGTTGCATGCAAGCAAAACCTCAAATTTTAGGGCAACAGGCTTTATATGCAGATTTTGGTGATAAAAATCAAGTATTCATGTCATGGACTCCATCTTTGTCTGAATAAATTGCAGGTATTCATCACAGGTGCTCAAATCAATGTCAGGTACATTGAATATATCTTCCAAATCAGAAGAAATTGTCAGATCTACACAAATTGATCCAATTGCAAGGGATTCCGGCAGAATTAAAAGAAAAAGAGCTCAGACAAAGATTTTTCCAGCCATGATGAAGCATGATGAAAGAAAAGGATCAGCAGAATCATGCATAGCTTCCAGATTTGTTGAAGTCAATGATACAGACATAGGCCCTGAACTTATCACCAATTTGATTGACAGATCCAACTCTCATAATTGCAAAGGCTTCTGGCAAAAATTCATCCTCTTGTTTCTAACGCAGCCCATGTGGAAGTCATTGCATGGAGAATTCCTTTCAGAAGCTTGTGCATGTGCTCCCAATCTTCCAGTTGAAGCCTTCATTGAATTTACTTGTGTTTTCCTTCACCCGGAGTGCTTTCCATAATTTAAAATTGCTCATATGCAATTTTAAATAAAAGATGATGATTTTTGTCTGAATTATTTACGGCAAACATTGCACTAGTGCATGTACTGAAGAAGAACTGCAAAAGCTTCAAGGATACCCGCAAGTAGAGATACAGTCACCTGCTTCTAGGTCCAGTTTGGTGAGAATCAAAGGAAAGAATTCAACAACATATGGGAGTATCTCAGATTCACGACAGAGATATCATTCAAATCATTCATTGCTAAAATAATGAAGCAGAAGAACAATACAAGTTGGTCAACATGCAGAGTATGGAAAGAGAACAAGACTGGGAGGGTTGCAACTTTCTTCTTATTTATTTTCCTCTTTCTTTTATTTTCTCCGACAAAGTAATTGAGTAATCAATTAAATTATAGAACTTAAGTGATTGGTTTAAAAGCCGTTACTTGAAGAAGTCAATTACTTGGAAATAGGTGGCAGACATGCAAAATAGAAGGTTCTATTTTTCAGTTATAAATCATGCATGTCATGCAAAGAGGAATTCCAGGAGGAAGATTGCCAATTGTTTCCCTTTTCATAGCTTCCGCATGTGGGAATTCATTTAAAGCTTCCTATTTGTAATTGCCCTTTATACACTATAAATAGAGGAAGAACCTATGGGTTAGAGGATGAGAATTTGTAATCAACATTCTTGTGTTCCAGACTTTGAGCTGAAACCCTTGATACCTTTCTGCAAGCAGAGGAATAGAGAGAGGTAGATTTCCAAAGAACTTTGTGTCAACGGTGCATTTATTTCTTATTTCTTTTTAAATCTCTACATAAACTTTGTGTTGTCTTAGATCTAGATCTGAAATTTCCTTTGCTTCAAATTCTGCATTTTAAGATCTATTTGTTTCATCTATGTGCATGTGATCAACTCTGTCAACTATTGGTTAGGTTGCACATCTTTTTTCCTTCTCGTATTTAATTATTTCCCCTTTGCATATATTCATTTCTTACAGTTGCTTACTTGCTGCAAAACTGTCTAGCTATGGTTCATGAGCTACATAGTTAAAGTAATACCAACAAATAGATATTAGGAAATACAATTGACAAAATCTTACACGGGAGCCTCACCGGTAAATGAGGGATATTTATCTCATGACTTCCTAGGTTTTCAGCTATGTAGAAAATCTAGCCAACATTCGTGTAATGAATTCTCATAAAAGTCAACTAATAAGGATTTATTATATAATTATAATTAAGGTCCATTAACTTGTAAATATAAGTATACATTAACACAACTAAACTAAGGTGTTTCATAAGGCACTTACACAATATTTACACAATTTTTGACTTATTATCAACTCTCTCAACCAAAAATTTGAGCTCAGTTGGCATAGACATGTCATTTCCCATTTCAAATTGGGAGTTGAACTTAGGTCATTCAACTTGTAAGGGTTATTGGGAAGGCACTTAACAAAATTTTGACTTTTTATAGCCTCTCTCAAGCAAAGGCTTAAGCTTACTTGGCATATCCAAATGGGATATGATCTCAGTTCAATAAAGTTGTAGGGTTTCTAGGTGAGGCACTTACAAAATTTTGACTTGTTATAGCCTCTCTCAAGCGGAGGTTTAATATTGCTTAACACAAACATGTTATTTCTGATTGGGATTTGATCTTGGGTCAATTAACTTGTAAATGTAAGTCCATAACAAAACTCCAAACCATGGTGGGTTTGGTAAGGAATTACAAAATTTTGAACTGTTATAACCTCTCTCAAGTAGAGGTTTAAGATTGCTTGGCAAAGACGTATCATTTCCCATTGATATTTGATCTCAGGTAAATTAACTTGTAAATTAAAGTTTACACCAAAACAATAAACCAGGCTACTCCACTTACAAAATTTTGACTTGGTTATAGCCTCTTTCAGGTGTGATTGCTAAGGCACTCGATAAAAGAGAGATTGAAAATGAAAACCTATAAATTAGGTTTTAATGTATATGAAAAGTATCAATAATGTAATAGATGTTCATAAAATTAAGCAGATAAGGAATCATATATGAAAAAAAGTATCATTAACGTAGTAAATTCTCATAAAAGTTGGCTAATAAGGAATTATAATAATTCAGGTCAATTAACTTTTAAATAGAAGTCTACATCAATACACTAAACCAAGGTGTTTCGTAAGGCACTTACACAATTTGACTTATTATCAACTCTCTCAACTAGAATTTCAAGCTGAGTTGGCATAGACATGTCATTTCCCATTCCAAATTGTGATTTGATCATAGGTCATTCAACTTGTAAGGGTTATTGGGAACAAAATTATGACTTTTTATAGCCTCTCTCAAGCAAAGGCTTAGGCTTGCTTGGCATAGACATATAGACATGCCATTTGTCATTTCTAATTTGGATTTACTCTTGGGTCGATTACTAGTTATATGGTCCACACCAAAACACCAAACTAGGTGAGGCACTTACAAAAAATTGACTTATTATAGCCACTCTCAAGATGAGAAGCTTTCTTGGCATATACATGTAATTTTCCTTTAGGATTT
>JAHRHJ020000096.1:97500-104696 GCA_019776745.2 Taxus chinensis
TGCTTCACTATGCATTTTAGAACTGGAAATTAGGTAGTAAAAAGACCATACAACTATTGTACGACCCAAATCAGAAATTTACAGCATTAGCCCAACGTTGTAAGGCCTTGCACCCTTTATGTTGGTGAAATAATTTTTAGTGTTACAAATTATATGTTTCCCACCAACGCTCATGGGGCTATAGACCTCCTTCTTGTGTATGGGGAGGCTCCCATTATTGAATGTAAACTATCCTAATTTTATCTAAATGTTGTGGGGTGGCCAAATAGGTTGGGGATCACACATGAACACTTCACTGAACCTGTGGAAAAGTTCTTGTATGGGGTACAAGGGAGGAATTGCAACAATGAGGGATAAAGGAGATAAATTAGGAAAGAGAAGGTTATCGTTGTGAGTAGGAACTAACAGAGTTCACACACAATAACCGGAGTAGATAGTTCAACATTTAATTAGAGGAAAGAAACAATGTAGGCAATTAGAAAGATTAACAAACTAGAGACACACAATTATTTAGATTCATCAATCAAGGATACAAAGTTCCTTCTTGGTTATTCAAGATTATTATGCTTACAAATTTGATAGAGAGAGAAAAGAGGAAAACATGAGAAAAGGAAATGGAAGAAATGTAACTTTTATTTCTGTGTGTTGGTGATACAAATCTCAACAACCATACCACAATCCATAATTGCTACAAAAAAGAGTAAACTTTCAAGATGCTTTAGATATGAAGTATCCCTAATTTATAGCATTGGAGATTGCCTTCTCATCTACCCCCCACATGACTCTTCATGTTCTCATTCAACTTGTGACTTTACATCTTCCTAGGAAGTGAGGAAAATAAGTTCCCTTTTTATAAATCAAAGGGAATTTTACAATTCAACTTTAGAAATTCACTTAAGTGAATGAGACAAATTACCATGATTAATCATAATGAAGAATTAGAAGAGGGAGAGAAGAAAGAGGGAGAAAGAGAGAAGAAGGAAGGAGTTGAAATGATCTGTTGAAGAAGCTCCTTATGATGAAGAACTTGTTGATTCATGATCCTTGATGAAGAGTTTTTTGGAGAATGGGATCATGTCCTTTGAATTCCTTGTTGAATTGAGATACCACAGGTGCCACCTTATCCACCTCTAGTAATGTAAAACACAACTCAACACCTTGATCCATGCCTTTGGAATATCACTAACTTTATTGCACTAGTCAGACCATCCTTTGAGAGTTCTTGCAATATCGAAGATACATCCTCTGATGTTGGATAGGGACTCTAAGGTATCTTCATTGAAGAAGAGAGAGTCACCTGCTTCTTTCTTGACCAACTCTTGGAAGGAAACAATGAATTCTTCTGATGATGAATTCTTGGTGAGTGAAGTGAACTAAATTTTATCAACATAGTTTCAGACCTCATTCAAAATCTCAAAAGCATGTTGTCCACAAGAGTCAAGTTTGGAGATGGCATCTTTAAGAATTCTATATCATGCATCCATGATGTGGATCCAAACTTGAGAAAAATTGTCACAAGCTGATGTAAACACATTTTTTCTCATGAGGATGTGAGAGTTGAAGGAGCTCATCTCAGACACAAGTGGGAAGCACCTCATCTAAGTGGATCATCTCTTTTTCAATATCCTCCCTCACTTTCTTCACTTCTGACAAAGTGGAAAGAATGTACTTGATTAGAGAGATGACCTCTAGAAATAATACCTTTCCTTTCTCGATGATCTTCTCAATCCACTCTTCGTTAGCCTTCCCCTGCATCATATAACCTTGTGCTTTCTTGATCACCTTAGGGTCAAACTAGTGATTGGAGGAATGTATTCCACAGGAGTGAAGGTGTTGAATCGGGCTCCAAGAAAGGTTGAATGTGAGCACTGAGAGTTTTTACATGTTCCTCCAATTTCTCAATTGTTTTCTTATACTCTTCATTCCAAGAAAGGAGGTGGGAAGAGGATTCCTTGAACAAATGAGAATCACCCTCATGTGAAGCTTGACCCAATGAGATGTGGATCAACTCATAAGTCTGATGGATTCATCTCCTTCAATAGGCTTTTCATTCTTAGGCCTAGAAACTTCTACTATATTGGTTACCTAAGGAGCTACTGAAGAAGTAGGAAGTTTTCTGGGCCTTCTTCCTTCACTTAGATTTCAAGGTTCTTGAGATTTATTCAAGGTCAGGCATGATAGCTTGATGTGTTGTTCTTGGATCACTTTCAAGTATTTCTTGAATCCATGAGAATGGATCTTCAGGAGTTGACATGATGTTGCTTGCCAAAGCACTTTTAGGAGCTTGATGCAGGATCACTTCTTGTTCATCATGGGAAAGCTCCACCATTGGGGAAGACATATTTGGATGCCTTTGAAGAGAAGGATGCTGTAATGGATCACTCTTTCTTGACTCAATAATTTCAATGTGGGATCTATAAGAGCTTTGTCTTTTATGAACTCTCCTAGAATATGGAATCACTTTTTACTCTTTGTTCATTATCTTTCCTTTTGAAAACTCATGTTTAATAGCTCTTAATTGCAATGCTTCACTCTTTAGGACTGATCATACTATCTGATGCTTGATTGAGTGTTTAAGAATTGTTATGTCAATGTTGTCAAAGAATTTGATGGTTTAGCATTCTCACGTACAATCCCCAAGTGAAGATGCTTAACTTTCTTAAAACAAGAGTATCTTTGAATGCTCAGATTCAAGGATTATTATATACCTCGTACCTCGATCTCTTATCCTCACTTGTAGATGTTTTAATTGGCAGTTCACTCTAGCTTGTCTCACCATAGCTTACCTTAGCTCACTCACCTCAACCAACTCAGCTCACCTTAACCACTCACTTCAACCAGATCAATGGAGAGATGATGATGGATCCAAATTTACCAATGAGTTATGATGCCCCTTATCTTGAATTTCAATGGAGCTCTTGACTCTTTTCAAATATTTTCCAATTGCACAATGTCCTAGCTTTCACCTGTTGTGCCTCGAGATGTTCTGTCTTGATCCTTGGAACACAATTGTGACCAAATGATGCTTCAAGATCCTTTGTGAAGAGGGTGAAATTTCCTTGTTTGAAATGTAAATCACCTTACCACCTATGTGAGGATGGAAAAAATAGCAAGATGAGTGAAAATAGAGCCAACTGCAACTTTCTGCATCGAAAACTGAGACTTTCTATTTTTGGCAGGTGGGACCAGGAGCTGCTATTTTGGGATATTTTTCCTTTTTGCTCAAATTTTATCTTTTGAATCTCTTGGAACACTCAATTCACCTCCATTGATGATTCTTTACCCTTTTTAGCAATTTTTTATTTTTAGCAGGTTACTTTTTTTTTGGGAAACCTACTTTTTTGGGAAAATTGCCAATTTTTTCCTGTTTCATTTTCATTGTTTCCAGATGAGCTGAGAGAGAATTTAAATTTTATAAGGTTAATATTTTTAGCATGTAGGCATCATAATAATTACTATTTTTATTAATTACTTAAAATGGTGTTGGTTTGCAATGAAAACATCATTTTAGATTCAACTCTTATCGTTGCTGATCTCGTGCTCCAATTTTCATGTGTGATCACCGTCTGCCAGAATTCTTGGAAATCAAAAAAAGAAACATATAGGGATAAGGTTTAGGGTTTTTTGCTTTCATGGAAGCCATTAATGGATCATTCATGAGCTTCAGTGATCATAGGGATTCTTGAGAGGAGAAAAAACTCAATTTGAAAACTTAGTGTAATAATTTTTTATAGTTTGTTGGCAATGAGAAAAGCTCATGGTCATTTTAGCAATCATGGATTCCCTGGAAGAATTTTGGTAGCATGATGGCTTTGTTTATAGGTATTTAGAGGTTTTAATATCATAAATTAATGGGCGAAAGGTCTAAAATAGGTTAAGAAAATTTTTTGAGTAGAAGAAATGATAGTCAACATTGTACACTTAGTTTTAAAATTAGGGTTTTCATTTACATGGCTTATTTTTTGTCCCCATTGTTCCCTTGGGAATGGGGAAAAAGGTTCAATAAATGTGCCCTCATTCTAGATTTGCCACTTGTAATCAGATGTGAGTGAAAAGATGGATGAAATAAGCACATAGTTCTAGGGTACCTAAGAGCTGGGTTTTGGTTCACATGAAGAACCATGAGAGGGGATAAAGTGGGGAATTTTTTTTTGTCCCCTCTATCCCCTTGGGAATGGGGAAAAGGGGTACAAAAATTCACCTCAAGGAGATGCTTGACAAGTGTCACTGTGGATGCATGAGGAGGAGATGGAGAAAGCTTGTTTAAAGCACCTGGGGGCTGGGTCAACGGGTCATATTGGAAACCATGATAGTGGCTAAAGAGGGGTGAAATTTTTTTCGTCTATATACCCTTGGGAATGGGGAAAATATGGACATAAAAATTTTCCCTCAAGAAATGTTGTCACACTGTGTCACTACCATATGCAATGAGAGAAAGGCTTGACATTTAGCACTGAGGGGCTTAAACTCAATCATATTGAAAACCAAGAGGGGATGCTAGAGAGGGCATATTTTTTGTTTCCCCTATGACAAAGTGATTTCCAAAGCTTCATGTGGTCTTTTCTGATGAAGTATTATATTATTTTGACTCCCATGACCATCCCGAGAAAAATGAGTTGGATTTTAGACCTCAATTCTTCTTACATAATCAAATTTTGACCCCCTTTTCGTCGGGAAGACAAGGAGAATATGCCAAAACTAAGCTGCCATGAGAATCCATCAAGTGTTGTGTGTAGACACCCCAAAATTACACTCCTGTTTCCATCTAATCCCAATTCTCTTCCTAGTACACCTTGTAATTCACCCATTTGTGATTAATTGATTAAATTTATTAATTCATACACATTGTACCCTTTGGATTAATTAAAATAATCCCATGTACACCTACTACCCTTTTAGCGAAGTTAATTATCATTTATTAATTAAATGTTTAATTAATTAGTTAGTGTGTGCACATCCTAGTCAACGGCCACTCAGTCAACAACCACTTGGAATCCACATCCTCATCCTAGTTAACTACACTTCTAAAATCCTAGAAAGGTGGGGGAAATTGAAGTACACCAACCACCTTTTTGGATGCAACTTCTGTAATTGATTCCATTATTTCTCCTAAATGCCCCAGAACTACTGCAACCTCCTCTAATGTTATTTTTAGCATGTGAATTCAATAGTATTCAACCAACTTCCAAAAAAAATTTCCTTTATAAAATGTAGGCATATTCTATTACAAACCTTCCTGAATTTTTTGCAAGTAAACTCTGTCAATTTGTAGTCTGAACCTTTCCAACTGCTCATAGAAATCTACATCCCAAGTTTGGAGAAATTCAAGAGCACCCACATCCATTTATGAGGTTCAAAAACAAATTTTCTACAACCTTTACTGAGGTTTTCACTAAAGGATTACAAGGAAGTTTGCAAAAAAAATGTGTATCTTTCATTACTATGATTTTTCCTTGTTTAAATTTTCACATGTCCGATAGGACTCGCAGCCCATTTTCTTTCATTTTTAGTTTCATTCCTTTTTCCTATGTTTTATTTATTTCACAAAACATCTTTTGTTTGTGTGTAAATTTTCCAAGTTCATTGGGGGTTTCTTATTGTTTGCAAGTGTTTTCCATTTTTTGTTGTTGTAGAATTTACATCAAGGGTTGCAAAAATTTTCTCTTATGATTTATACAATTTCTACTCTTGGTTTATCCCTCATTTTTCTCTACTCTTGATCTGTTTTCTGCACATTCTGTAACACTTGTACACATATATAGAACAAATATTAGATTGTATGTTAAAAAATATAAAAAAAACAATTTCTATTTACTGTTTTTTCAGATAAAAACATTAGTTAAACAAAATTTAAAAAAAATACAAAAAAAATTAAAACGCTAACCTAGACTACCCCTCCCCTATCTCCTTCACCTCCCCCTAGCTCAGAAAACTCAGCTGAGTTGTCCCTCACGAGCTGCCTCACTTCATAACCACCCCTTTTTCCCCCCTAGCATCTACCTGTGCTTTCTCAAGCTCAACTCACCCCAAACAACCCCCCAATCCCCACGTCCCCGTTCCTAGCGAGCAACTCATCATACCCTCTAGACTACTTGACGCACCTCCCAGCAAACCCCCCTATGACCCCATAGTGATCCCCCTCCCTCCACCCTCTACGAGCTAACAACTTGACCCCATGCACCACACCTCTCCCATCCTCCACTATATCCCTCCCCGTGAGCCCTCGCTCGCTACACATTCCAAACATGCCTCGAACTATCCAACCACCTCACAAGCTTTTCTCAACCCCAACCCCTCACTTGGCACTCATCTTGATCACCCCTCACTCTCCCCTCGTGCACAACACCCCGCCCGAGCCCCCGTTCCCAACGTCTTCTCCCTGCCGACCCTGTACCATTTCAACTCAGTTGCCCTTGCTTTCACACCCTGCACACACGCAATACAATGCATTACAACATAACACATACAAACCACATTCCAATACCTAGGTTGTCGTTTCCATTTATACCTATGTTTTTTGATATAACATGGTTTTTAGGTTACAACTAGGGTTTTATTTATTGATTTCCTTTCTTTTTCTTTTTGTTTCTCACACTTTAGGTTAGCCTTTTAATCTAAGTTTAAACTTTCGTTTAAACTATTATTTTATTAATTTTAGCCTATCTTTTAGATAGTTATTCTCACTTATTTTATTTAGTTCCTCCTTAGTCACCTTAATTCATTTAACACTTGAACATACTAATTAGGTCCTTTTTACTTATTTTTTCCTTGGTCGTCTAGTTAATTTACTTCATTACTTTTATTAGATCTTCTAACACTTAAATTTGGACCATTTTCATTTATTTTTTGTTTTTGTGTAAATATACTAATTGTGTTCTTTGCTCTTGAAGGGCTATCGGGCGCATTCACTATAACTATTTTTTCATGTTTTTGACTTTTGATCACTATACACTCACTTTTGACATTCATTATGCGTCCATGGCCTAATCAAGAAAGTTACAAATTTAACGTTAGTAAAAGTTTCAGTCCAACGTTTCTTGCTTTTTAGCATTTTTTGTACACATTTAGTCATTTTGCAAACTTGAGTAACGCTTTGTAAACATATTTTTCATGCCTTTCTCTTTGTTGTTTTTAGTTTTTGGTCAACTTGATCATTTTATGATCACGCGTATACTGTTCCCTCATGATTTTGTAAG
>JAHRHJ020000097.1:0-104622 GCA_019776745.2 Taxus chinensis
ATGCCTTTAGTGGTGGAGACAATTTCTACAATCCTGGTACAACAAAAGAAAGAGGGATTAGAAAAACCAGTTTCTTTCTTTAGTCAAGGCTTGGAGGAATATGAAACTAGGTACTCTTTCATTGAAAAGAATGTCCTTGTAGTGATCAGGAGCTTAAAGAAATTCAAGCACCTGATCTCAAACAACAAGATCCAATTATTGGTCTCTCATGCGGGAGTCAAGGACTTCCTTCTAAACAAGGATTTGAATGAGAAATGTGCAAGATGGATCACTCATGTCATGGAATATGACATCAAAATTAAGGTCACTAAGCTGGTCCGTGGAAAGTGATTATGTGAACAACTAGCCTCAATTAAGCAAGTTGAAGCAGGTGATGAAAAAGAGGCTGTCTTGGTACTTCAAGATGGTCAAGAATAGGAAAATGATGATGTGTCTACTCCTTGTTGGACTCAGAATATGATACACTTTCTACAGATAGGTCTATACCCTCCAGAAATGAGCAAATAAAATAGGAGATACTTTAGATTACAAGACATTCCATATGTGCTTGTTGATGGTGTTTTGTTCAAGAAAGACATCAATGGAGTTCTATTGAGGTGCATTGGGACAAGTCAAATTGGGAGGGTGTTACGAGATTTTTATGATGAAGATTTTGGAGGACATTTTTCCCCATAGATAAAAACTCTCAAGATAATGAAGGTAGGGTATTATTGGCCCACAGTGTTCAGTGACTGCTATACATGGATAAGAAAGTGTAAGAAATGTGCACTCTTCACAGGAAAACAAAGACTAGTAGTGCTTCCATTGCACCCAATTTTGGTTGACCAACCATTTATGCAATGGGGATTGGAATTCATCAGGGTCATCAATCCAAACTCAAGCCAAGGCCACAAGTGGATTCTCATGGCAATGGACTATTTCACCAAGTGGACCGAAGCGGTAGCACTCAAAGAAACAAATGAGTCTAACATACTAGACTTTTATGAAGGAATAGTGACCAAGTTCTATGTGTCGGCCACTATCATATCTGACAATGACTTGGCATTCATAGGTTCCAAGATTTTAGAATGGGCCGTCAAGAATGGAATCTATTTGAGAACCTCTTCAAATTATTACCCATAGGGTAATGGACAGGCAGAGTCCACGAACAAGAATTTTCTAAGAATCATCAAAAGTACTTTGGATGAAAACCAACGGACATGGCATACCAAGATAAAATCAATGTTATGGGCTGATAGGATAACACCAAAGAGGTCTACAAGTAATTATCCCTACAAGTTGGCCTATGGGAAAGAGGCAGTATTACCTATATCATTAGAATTGCCAGCATTGGAGCTCATGAAGTAGTTGGAGTGGTCTGAGTTCAAACCAATGGAGGCTAGATATGCAGAGTTGATGGAATTGGAAGAAATCAGAGAGCATGCAATTCAAACGATTGAGAAGCATCGGGACTTAGTAAAAATATGGTTTGATAAGAAGGCAAGAGCAAGGACCTTCCAAGAAGGGGACCTAGTTTTGAAATGGGATGCAGATCGTGAAAAACCAGGAAGGCATTCCAAGTTTGATGCCATTTGGAGTGGCCCTACATGGTCACGGGATGTAAAAGTAGTAATGCCTTCCAATTGTCTACATTGGATGGAGAAGAACTCCTGATTCCGGTTAACGGAATCTATCTTAAACATTGTGTTGGTTGGATATTTTGTCAAACCAAAATATGAGGTTCAACCACAGTGCATGGGATTGAATCCCTCCTCAAAGACAGGTGAGGCTGCCTGTTTTATTGCTAATCTAAAACACAGGTAAATAATATATACAATATTCACACTAATCTAACCATTGGGGGTTGGATGAAATCCCGAAATCCACATTCACACGATTCAAGCATATTGCTTTCATACGTGAAATAGGTTAGAAACTATTACAGTGAAAGAAGCACGGTAGAAAAGAAATGGGAAGAAACGTATTTTCTTTCGAGTAAACACAGAGCACGAAATAATCATACGAGTTTTAGATCACAAATATAGTGTCCGAGATAATTAGAAACACTGAGATTTTATGCAAAGAATAGCTCTAAGATCATGAACATAAGAACAATTCTTAAATAAGATATATTTCACAACACAAAGTCTGCAAAACAATATCACTTCTATTCTTCAAAATGATTGAACGAAAACACAAAGTTTTTCTCCTTTCCAATAGCCTCTAATGCTCCAAAAAATTCTCGACCCTTTAGAATGCACAAGCATCCCTTTTTTATAACAAAAGAAGCTAGAGTTTAAACAGAACAGATCCTGAAAACGTAGCATGCTAACTAGAGTTCAGCTTTGCATTATTCTCACGCAGGAGATCAAGTCGAAGTCTTAATAAAAATATGATAAAATGGAAATAAAGATGTGTCATTCTAAAATAGAAATGACATGAGATGCTGGAGCTCAATCCGAGTCATCATCTTTTGATTCTTCTCCTTTCTCTTCCTCCAGCTGAGACTGTTTGTTCGGAACTCCTGGAACTTCCGAATAATGCCTTGCATTTCGTTTTCTCAGGTGCAGTGGAAAGATCATTCCACATTTCGCAGGTCTCATGGATATCACTGGCACTGCCGGGAAGCTTTTTCAACCTCTTGCTGAGCTTTCTTAAGGCCTCCAACGTATGCTCAATCCTCACAAACTGACCATGACTTCAAGGTCGAATCCATCTACAGGTTCATGCTGAATAATCTCTTGAACTTGTTTGAAGAGATCATCTACTGATAGGGCACTTGATTTCCCAACCCGACATCTTTGGACAAATCTTTAGCAATTCTTCCTCCAGATCACTTTCCCATCGATCAATTTATCCCTTGATTCTCTCAACTTGCTGCAGGCTTCGTTGAGAATCTTTACTCTGAATTTGATGCCCTTGATCAGCTAAAAGTTTTATCTGTATGTGGAAGAATTGCTTCGTCTACCCAAGAGATGTGCTGGTATTTGCTTCAGCACTTGGAGAGCCTCACAAGTCAAATCAAGCTGTCCAAGTTCTTCAGTGAATTCCTCAATCCATCTTCTCTCACTTCCTTCTGAATTTCTGCCAAGGACTGATGAACTTTCCACCACGTCTTGAATTACTTCCTTCCCCTCGTTGGAGCAACTTTTGGATCCACTCATCAACCACCCTTCCTTTTTCTGGTATCTTCTCAATCGTAGGCACCAATGAGAAAATCGAATCCGACAGAAGCAGAAAGCAGACAGTATGGATTCCAGGGGTGTTGAGAGTTTAATCAAAACCTCTGTTAACTGCTCCACTTTTTCTTTAAACTCATCTCTGCTGACCTTTGTTTCTTTCAACTTTTGGCACAGCACGTCTATGGAAGCCCGTGCATCTTGTTTGCGCTCCTTCTGTTGTTACTTTCCCTAGAGCCACCTTGGTGATCTGATAATCAGCAGCTGTTACATCATGCCCTAGTTTTGTCAGCTGAGGGAGTGGCAATCTCTGCGAACTTATCTCCTGAAGCATCTACCAAAACTCTTGAAACTGTTTGGGTTTCTTGGCTGATCTTGCAGTAGAAACCTTGAGTGAGCTGAAAATCAAAGGCTGGTAGGGGGTACATCACTTTCCTCTTCCTCGGAGTTTGTTCGAGTGCCATGGTGGTGTATCAGAGGAACTGCCAATGTTGTAGTAGCTGGTATTCCTACTCTCAAGGGGAGCAGATTCTACTATTGGAGGGGGGAACAGCAGTCAACGTGGTAGTAGGTGCAATGAATAAAGGCACAGGTTGTGGGAGAGTGTTGGTGATCACTTGGGTTCCAGGTAGAAAGGGGTGAGAGCCCAGTGAAAATATTGGCCATGCTTGAAGAAGTGGATGGGGAATGAGGAGGCTGAAGTGGTTGTTGAGGGGGAGGCACAGATTCAGTCTCCAAAGCCTTGACTGCCAGAGGATAAGGTCTCTTCAGTTAAGCAATCAACAAATGGTGAAGTCAAGGGCCTGACTTCCTCCTTCTTCCAAATTAATTTCTCCTATTTCTGGTGGTGTTGGTGATTCTGGCACATCCACCGTTTGAGTTGGAGAGATAATTGAAGAGATTTGTCTTTCTTTCTCTTCTTGGGAATCTTGATTTTTATAGACCCCCCCAGTAGATTCCCTTGTCCTTCTTCTTTTTGGAGGGCCCCGCCTCAGGAGCAGCCAATTTTGGAAACTTGTCATCTTTAAAATTCATGCCCCAAGAAGAGAGTCATTTCTTTTGGTACCGAGCCAGAGATTAGGGCTGACCTATCGGTGATAGAGGATTTTTCGCTAGCCGACCAATCAATAGGCGGAAAAACGTATCGATCTTCATTAAGCCCATCATAGGACATATCTAACACCACTTTCATTGTCCCTTATACCATCTGGCAAATCCAGAAATCTCTAGCGTCGAATCTCATCAATAGTTAATCTGCTATGATCTTTTCTGCGAACTGCAACTTCGTTACGCAGATCCACCCAGATATCCTCAATGTTGGGCCTGTGCAGATGTAGGGCGCCATAGTTCTCGTACTCCTCCTCGGATTGTCAAAAAAAAAACCATCGCGAGTACTTCCATATGCTTCTTTAATTTCCCTCGGATTTCACATTCGACATTTTTTTAGTTTGCCGCTGTTGAGAAAGTTTATCTCCCATAGAAATTGGGAAGGATAAGCTGCCTTATGCTGCTTGCTCTTTGGAATTTGTGGAAATCCAATAACTGTCTGACCAATCTATTAGTATCAATCTATCGCCGGGTAACGGGCAGCGGAAGGTTCTCCTCCGAGTACTGACCTTTCGAAGTAGTAAACTTCTTGAAACTGGCAAGAAGACATCCCCACTTAGATACTACTCCGCCTCTACTCGTCCGAGACCCTTGTCTTTCTCAGCCCTGGATTGAGCTGGCCAATGTTTTTCGTTAGAAAAAGGCTGTCATTTTTCCCCTCCTAATTGATCCGTGACCCCTTCGTCTTCGTTATTTTAGGATAATACTTATGAACTGGATGTGTTGGTTCTGCTTCCTTTAGTGGTTAGTCTCCAGCCTGGATAGCTCCTCATCCCAGCTGCTTGCATAGCAACATATGAGACATAAACTTTCCGGTTGACAGGGACCGTCGTCATTTTGTAATCAATTTTCATCACTGATAAGGGTTCCCCCAGTTCAATCCCTTGCTTGGTCTGCCTAAGGTGACCATAAAATTGGTACAATCCATCCATGAAATAAATTGATTCCGCAAGCCAAACACCGGCTCAGTATGGTGATAATTCGTTGATTTCTTGGTGAAATCCGAGCTCTGGATAAGTTCTCCTTGGGAAATCTAGTATACTCTGGTTTTTGCCTTAACCAAAGAACTTCTGATTAACATCCTTAATATGCAAATTCTCCTTGTTACTTCCCAGGCCCTTCGAGCATTTCATGTCTAGGGCTCCATACTCTTCAAAAAAATTTTTTTGGGGTAGTTCAGGAGATCATCCAAATAAGCCGGCCCTCATCTAGTTTGATAACTACTTCACCCAGCCTGATTCCTTACGGAAACCGAGAAGCCGAGTCGTGCTGGATGCAACACGCCAAACAAGCTCTGGACATTGGTCAGACATGGGGAAGCCCTGTGCAATGGGCAAGCCACTTATTAGCTAAAAAAAGGCCAACCATCCATGGGTTTTTGAGAAGAACTCTGCACCCTTTCCAAAGAATCTGTCCATATTATGTTGCCCATCTCAGTAAGCCCTGATAATCATATTACAGTCGATATATGACGGGGATTCTGGTTTCTTCTTAATTTGTATTTCATCCTGCTAGGATTTTTCGGCCTTCTCTGTGCTGAACCAGGATCCGAACATGAAGAATATTGGAAGAAGAAAGGCTCGGAACTCACGGAGGGCTGTGCAACACTGAACAACTGTTGACGGAAGGCGTCGGAAGAAGCGAAGAACCCGACCGCAGAAGAAGATAGCGGAAAACTTTTTCAAAATTATATTGAAAATGCAAACTAGAAGGGGTGATAGCAGTCCTCCACAATCTAACAACTACATTCACAAATCAATGTTTCATGCACACACAATGATAATGGATCCCTACAAGAGCATAAGATAGACACAATATATATGCAATGTAGATTGAAAGGGAAAGAGGAATGCAAACAAACACAACAGGGGAAGATACATCCATAAACTTGCATCTATTGCTTCATAAGTATGCATGAGTTTAATCTATTACAAGATAAGGGCCTAGTATCACCATGCAAGGAGTCTACTATAAGGGATTGCAGGACATTGGCTTCACAAAGCAATTTTGACAGAGTTTTTCTACTTAAAAACTATCTCCCCTTTACAATGAGCCCAATAATCTAATTTATATAGAATTTTGAGAAGAGAGAGAGAGAGGGAAAATGAGAATCTCTAAAATTTGTCCTTCAACCAGTTGTAAGATGTCAGTAAATGGAGTGAAATGATGCTCTATGTTACTTGCAAAAGGCTCCCCATACTATCCCATGACTTGCAATAGTGAGAAATGTCAGCCCATGCTCCATTGAATGTCATCCCAACTACCACATTAAAACATTGTTCTGAACTTGCACACGTTTTCTAAAAAATCATCAATCTGATTCCTCATCAAATTTTGTACTTCTTGATTTCTTTGTGCATCAGGCTCAGAACGACAATTTTAACGGTACCAATTTTGTGTGTTATGGCCATCTGAGCAAATGTAAGAATTTTTGGGTATATCAGGCCTTGACGTGATTTGACAGGACTGGGTTTTTAGTTTTCTGGAGCTGAATATGTTTCCTTTGTGGTGTAGAGGACATCCTGCTCATTCCAGAAAGCCCAATTTTGTGAAAATCAGAGCTCGGGGTTAAAATTTATGGCCATTTGAAGTTTAGAGATCTGATTTACACTGGTTTTCCTTTGGATGTGGCTATTTCAGCCAAATTAGGTCCTTGTGTCCCATGACTGTCCCTTGTGCGACTTGGGCCGAAAACCTCTGACTTCACCCACATCACACCTGACCCACTTTGCCAAAATCGGGAGAGTCAGCTTTTTGGGGAACTCATGTCCCATGATGTACCTCTGCATTGACTAGGCTATGTGACGGCCGTTGACCACCACTTTTGCAGCATCTCCCTTTGACTGCGTCCTTTTTAGCTTTTTAGGATCCCGTATGTCTCGCGCACGTACCTGTGTGGCCTGGGCCACTTCAACCCAAATTTTCCACACAATTTACTCTTGGTATGGCGATTTTGGCTCTATGTGCTGAACTTGCATCCCAGCATCCCGTGGACTGTGCAAGATACCAAATGTTTGATTTCACTGAATTTTCCCATTTGAACTACATGTGGCAAATTTCAGATTTTTGGGTTCCACATGTCCCACGTGCATACCTGTGTGTCCTTAGCTCCAAAAACCTAATTTACCTGCAATACACTTTCTCGAGCCATTTTTTTTATTTTTTTCCATTTGTCTAACTTCTTGGATTTTCTCCTTAGAAGGGGGGGTTAGAAAAGAGCCAAAGGGAGCTCCAAAACCTTAATTTTTGTCCTTCTGATCCATTTCAACCTACTTGAGCCTAAAGAGGTCATGTAAGTTATCCAAATTCACCTTAAGGGGTGAATTTGGGATAACAAAGCTAATTGGAAACCCTAAGGTTGATGACTCATTACAACAATAACTACAAGAGACAAGAATTTTATAGCTATGGGAGTTGTCCTTCTTTGTGAAACCCACCCTGATGTTTAGGTGGCTAAATTCATGGGTGCATTAGGAATTATTCTACTTTGCAGGAAGATAGATGAGGATTATAGGAAACTTTATTAGGATAGTTACAGGCCTGTGTAACACCAACGAGGACATGACACTTTATTTATGTTCCATTGTAAAGATTGAGGAGTAAGTGAATAAATTGAACTATGAGAAGGTACGAAGGGCACAGGTGGTTGCGGATCTCCCAGAACCAAAATTGAGAGTCACCTCCGAGCTCGTTAGTTAAAAATTGGGTGTATTAGAGAGGTTGAAAGACATCAATATGAGGTTCTTGTATGTGGCCAACAAAGGGATGAAAAGGTCACATTATAGTTTTTAATAGTTTATCATTAATGACATTATTGAAGAAGCACAAGTGAAAAACGAGGTAGGAAAGAATATCACATCGGGCTCCATACTTCTATTGATTGTATTCTTTGAGATTAGTGTCCTAGATGGTCAAGATGAGAACATATGGGTTTACCCACTAGCGTCTTCGTCCCCTGCAATTCAATTTCCGAAGTTCACCTATGATGGTACCATCTCAAGTGCCTATAAGGATTGGATAAACATGTGGTTTAAATGGCTGAGTGAAGCATTTGAGAACGTGTGGTGCATCCCCCATGGATTGCCAAAAGTTTTTGGGGATAAGGTAAAACTCGTAATTACACTTTTTTTTTTCCTAGTAAATTTTATGACGGCCAAGGGAGAGATGGGGTCATTGTGTAAGTTCCCTTTCACGTTTATTTCTAAGTATATGAAGTTCACCATCAATCAAATAAAGGATGCATAGAATTTAGTATTCAATGAAGACAAAGTGGATGCTGATGTCCATACAATATGTGTGATATACAAGTATTCAACTTGACCTGCTTATGTCAAATTTTTAGAGCCATATTTTCTACACTTGTACCCACAAGTCAACATTACCATTAAATGGTTCATCCATTGGGTGTTCTTCTTGCATCTATGCCCTAAAAAAAAATAGGGGATTGAAGTGGAGGTTACAAAATCCCCCTTTCCAAATCTATGAAAGGCACCAATCCTGCCCATGAAAGTAGTACAAGTCGAAGGAGAGGAAGAAAAGAAAAAAATGTGAAATAAGTTAGAAACTTTCGAGAAGAGGATATACTACATGCCTTGCAATGGTAGCAAGGACACCAGCACTTCACTATAAGGTGGTGCCAAGGCATCATTACCGAGACATGAGAAAGAGAAGGAAGAGGAGGAAGATCCTGAAGAAAAAGAAAAAAAGATAGACAATGCATCGATCCCCGTAATAGGCTCAGAGGTAGGTGAAGAAGAATACCTCACCACCTTCAAGGAAGAGTTGGAAGAGCAGGAAGCTAAGGTTGAAGCCACAAATGTGGGATAGGAATGCGAGGAAGTAAAGGAACACTTTACAGGACCTGAGAATATCCCAACGCGTGATGATCACCAGACACACACTTCCATCCTAAGGGGAGATAAGTGGGACTCCTTTACTATAAAGGAGGATAAAGGATTCACCCTTGGAGGAAATAAGAAGGATGAAGAAAAAACCTACAAGGAAGAAGTGTATACTCATGTCCCCACATATGGAATTTTTGGATGACCCCAAGAAGGTATTGTGTTTGATGTACTAGCCCACCCTCCCACCCAAAAAGCTACATGGATGGGATTTTTTGGATCAAAAAGGGGGTGTGCCCAGAAGCCAGAAGATGAATATATATAAAATGCACTACCATGCTGAAGATCTTGATTTTTAGGTCAATGATCATGCGATCAATACCATCCATCTGAAGAAGGAAGGATGAAAAAAATATAAGCTGGTGGATCCTAATAACTTAACATATGAGAAAGCATGCAATGTGAGTCAAAAGATGTTTTCAGAGGTGATCCGATGTAGCTTGGATGTAGGAGCCATTGTTCAGACACTAGTCACAGAAGAAAAAGTATAAGGAAAAGGAGATAGATAGATTGCACCAGGGATTAAGGGGACAACAAGCATGAACTAAAGAAGCATATGAATGAGATGACGCTCTTGGGAACAGAAATTTGGGACAATGTCTTGCATTGGTGAGCCAGGAAAGGACATACTATGGTGAAGAATGGAATATCTTCAAGACCTTGTGGGTATGTTGGTTACAAACATCAAGGATAGCATGGGGCCTACAACTCCAGAGATACCAAAGGAGAAAGAGGAAAAAAAACTCATCATTGAATCTTATATCATTGAGTTGAAAGACATTCTCACACAACTCAAGGAAGAAAATATACTGGCAGAAAGGGGCTTCAACAAACTGCAAAAAGTGCAAGCCTGTCATTGATGTGCATGTGATAGGAGAGGAGGAAACCCTAAATTATTTATAAGATACCAACCCCACCAACAAGGCCACACTTGCGTAGTTTGTAGTTAACACCACAAATTAGAAGGACAAAATCAAATGATGTGCAAGAAGTTGGACTTAAGGATTAGTGAACTTTGGGATTCCATCACAAAGAATATAGATGCGGTCAAAGGTGTTAGTGCGGAGGTGGTGGTGGTAGCTATGAATATTTAAAGGGGACGTTGGAGGAAATTACCCCATAAAAAGTGCCCAGTTTCATGGGATAAGCGCCAGGGAATGCCTTATCAGAATTGAACGCCTAGGAGAAGTTGAAGGGTGAGATAGATGTAAAGTTCCATGAATTCCTCTAATTAGTCATATAGCATATTCTTCCATTCTTCAATTCTTTATTCATATTATTTCAAATTCACTATTATTTATTTTTTTAAGGAGAAAAATTCTTCCCTTAGCATATTTTTCTTATCAAGACATTTTTCAAGAAGCACAAAGGATTTCCAAGACATAAATCATATTAGTTTGTGGTGATGTCAAACCCCTAAATTAACTACTTACCTAAGGTGTGAAGCTTGGTGGCATGTGGATGTAGGGCATGAAGCCAGGTGTGGCAGTAATTCTTGGAGATGCATGAAGGCTCATGCCCAAGTAGGATGGATTCAGGCTATGATGAGTTTTCGACAACAAGAAAGGACACGTTTAGAGAATGAATGAAAAAAGTGACTAGATACAGATATGGATAAGCTATGGAGACTTGCATCTGAAGGAAAGGATATTCCAGGGCATCAATATGGTTATCATGAAAGGATAAGGAGCCAAGTTTGTTATGTATTAGCTAACACATAAAGGTTAAGGACACTCGAATAGGGGAAACACATGATGACATTTGGTATGTTATTGGGTAGTGGTAGGGAACTCATGAAAGATTCATTTAGGATTTCTCATGTAATGATGAGAGGTTAAGAGGATATTTCTTCTTAGTTCTTGTTATATATGGTTTTATGAGCTATATTTAGAAAGGATGTGTGTGTGTGAGTATGAGACCAAGAGACAAAGATACTTATTAGAAATGTGTAATGTGTTGGAGATCGAATAATATCACCCCTTTTCCTTGAGTATTGGAATCAAAGTCCTCATGTTGAATTTATCTATTTTAAAATGTGTATATGTTGAGGGGAAAATTCATGTCTCGGATTCATGTGGAATTTGGTCTGTTATGTTGTGAAAGATCCTCTTTTATGGTTTAGGATCATAAAGGTATGCCATCATTGGAAAATCCCTCTAACTTTTTTCCTTTTTAGATGTTACCTCACTTGTCCCAAGTATGAATTACAAGCTACAAAATATTTCTATAAACTCGGTAGATTATCAAATATGAAATTTAGAAGCTGCTAAAAAGATAGTCCCCATGGAAGAAAGGAATGGTGTCCACATGTTTCCCCAAGGCACTTTTAAAAAGGTATAGCAATTCATCCCCCCCAAGTTGCGAGTATCCACCACGCGGCTTATGCATGGAAATGTAGTCCCAATAAGATGAAAAGTCAAAGAAAGGGGGAGGATGTGGATGTTTCCATGTGTCACCTAGGCACAATTTAGAAAAAGGAAATATCCCACAGAAGGAAGGAAATCCCTGCAGAATTAAATTCTCAAAGCTCACGCAACTCAAGGATAGTGTTGTGAACTAAGAAAATAGTGTGAGGAGGGTTGTGAATCACCATGAAATAGGTTCGTCTCTTCTGGATGAGCTGCAACAGGTTTGAAATAATGCAATACACTAAGAGGATGAGGAAAATCACATGATTGAGAACCATTGAATGCACAGTGGTGGTTTCTTTTCATTATCGGTGCTAAAACTAAGCTAGAGAGTCCTTAATGCAGGAACAGAAAAGAATTACATGTCAAAAAATGAAAACTTAGATGTAACATCACTTGAAAGTAGTCTCAGATATAATTCAAAATGGGGATTCTATAGGGCCCCATCCCATGGTAAAAGGGTGCATTTACATAATTGAAAACAAAGGCATAAAATTCAAACATAATGCTCAAAGACCCTTCACTCCTTCGTAATTTCCTCCCAATGGGGAAGTTTTGTTCAACAACTTATTCTTCCTCAACATGAATTCATTGAGCCCTGTGTCATTCTGGATAAATATAATGGACCCTACTAGATCCATTGAGACATCCCCATGCCCATCAAAGAATCAAGAGTCATTCTTGGACTATTCATGATATTATCCAGCTCAATATTCTTCTAGTAGGAAGACACCTAATGTAAAATATCCAAACCACCTGTGAAGAATGGTGTTTTCCCTTTCCCCTTGTGAAGGGTAGATTTACTAGGAGCAGATTGAGAGGGAACGTCCAAAGTGATTGGAAGACCAAGAACTACACCTAGCAGGCAAGGAGGTTTACAAAGTCTTGACTTAGATCCATCTTCCCATCTCCTTGTGTGGGGTGGGAATTCTCTTTGGGAAGAAAATGGCAGAGGTCTCAAAAATTCATGCTCTAAAAAAGGAGCATGATGCACTAAACGAGTGGATGTTTGAATGGAAAAGTTGCCCATGTTGTCCCTGGTAGAAGAAATTGTCATTTTAGAGCAGTGAGAAGACAAGGTTGTCCCTTCTTCTCCATCAGAAATTATAATTGGGGGTTGGGAGCTTGACTCACCCCTTCTCTTCCCTAAATTTGTTAATGGGTCTATGTGTGGTTCTGATTGCACATGTTCTGGCTACGCCTTTTCGAGAGAAATAATCCTTTTCTCTAATTCAATTACTTTGTGATAAATGATGGGCACCATATCAATGGAAGAATTTTCATACATCACATAGGATTCCTTATGGATCTCCTTCAGCACAAATTTTTCATCACATAAAAAGGGACACTAAAAATCTGATTTCCCAAACACTTGAGGACTCCTTTCAATCAATAATTTCTTTAGGTCTTTAGGATTTTTTTGGTGTTCCCACCAAAAGAGATGAAAATACATGGATTGAAAGGATGAGAAAACAAGACTGATTCTAATCAACCTTAGGAGGAGTGTGACCTAGACCCACTAATAAGTCAAGGGTCCTCTGGTGTCTCCTACACATTTTATATCAAACAAGTCCCTAACGAAAGCCTCATCAGGACCATGCAAGTCGAAGATTTGATTCAAATCTTCTAACAAGATTTCCTTCAAACTATTTTCCACAAGTACTTTCACCATGTCGTTGGTATGAAACTATGAAAAAATTCCTCATTTACAGGATAAGAAGAGAAATGCAATGTGGTGAAGGGATAAAACTAGGTTTTATAGTATAAGTTGCATAGAGTTATTAATAAAAAAGAAATCATTTCCACTAGATAAAGGAAGATATTTCTCATCTGGCATGAGAAAAATTTAAAAGTTGAAGTTGATCCAGAATAAGCATGATTGATTAATTCACTAGATTTGACAAGTGATTTTTGGGATAATTAAACCAAGAATACGTAAGAAGGAATGCAAAACACCCAAGATGTATCTTCGGATATTAGATAAAAAGATTCTATCAATTTAGGTCACCTGGGAGTGCTCAAAAGATATTAGAAGCAACCATCCAATCACCAAGTGGAAGGAATTATGAAATCATTAGTCACAAGCAATGACATGATATCCTAATCATATATGAAAAGAGAAAAATGAAGAAGGAACGTACTCTTTACACCTGGCAAGGCCAAATAAAGTATTTTCATAAAAGTATCATTGATACACCTGGCATTTTGTAAAATAAGAATATACTTTTGAAATATCCATGTTTTTGGGGGGAAATTGAAAATAAAATAGGGATGGAATTGTATAAAAGTGATGAGAATACTCTTGCAAATGGGGGTTAAAATTTTCTCATAACCGTTTGAAGAAAAGAGAGAGCTAAAAGAAAAACCATTTTTCAATTAGCTTATCTGAGAAACCTGTTATTTTATTTGTGCCTTCAAATTTAATAATGTCAAAATGGTTGTAAGTGTCCAGCCATTTACAAGCATTGAAACTATAGATTTACTTTCCCTTGTTGATAAATTTGATGAGTCTTGAATTAATGGTGTTAATCATGAGCATTGTTTTATCTGCGATTAAGATGATATACTGTAAAATAGTTATTCATGCTCCTGTTACAATCTTATTTTTATGGATTTTGTAAGTCACACATACATTTATCATTTTGGTTGCATTTTGGAAATTGAAATTTCAATATTGAGAAGATATTTCATTTCCTTTGTGAAATAAATGTTTTTTAAATCACTATGTCACCAATCTATTAAATGTTTCTTGTAATCCTTCGAGTGTATCTTACGTGTGAGAAATTGTGAATCACTGATGTTTTATTAAATATTCAACATGAGAAATTTTTTTTTAACCTTTAAATATTGTGTGAAACCGTGTGTTCTTGGGCTTCCATAAATGTACATATTCTTGTTCAAGGATCATTGTGAGCTATTTTTAGGATTCTTTATCTTGTATTTAGTAGATATCTTAACATTTGTTTAAGTTTTTGTAGAATCTGGTATACTCAACTTTATCCAATTTAATTCCTTGAATAAAATACACCCATAACTAACTAATCCTACTAGAATTTCCCATGCTTGTCTCATTAAATCCAACAAAATGCTAAAGAAAGCTGTCTTATTACTATATTTAGTATTCTAAGCTTTGGTTAGAAGACGTCTACATTTTCTAGAAGTGACAACTCATGAGATTTATCCTTTGTTGAATTCAGCATGTCTTCCCAAAGTTGTTTCTCAAGTATTTCTCAAGAGAGTGCCAAATATTGTTGAGATATCCACTTCAATCACCATTATCGAATATAGAATTGGTCCTCTCACCCTGGATAAAGGTAGAGCCTAAATTAGAATGGTAGGTCATACCCTCAGCACGATACTATTTGAATCCTTCTGAGCTTGAGTGATAAAGAGATGATGAGATCCTTCCCTGGCTACAAAACGACACTGATCTAGATCTATTGTCTTCTAAATATCTGGTTGATGTTACCTAGTTACAAAGGGAGGACTGATTTGGGTTTAACCACCAATTTGGTACCGTTGTCAGGAAACTATTTTTGCAAATACATATGCATACTGACCTTTGGTAATGATTCTTACATGTTTAGATGAAAATATGTTGTTTAAACTTCATCCTTTGTTAAGTTTTGTAAATATTGAGCAAGATCATAAGTTCATTACGTAATATTTCCTTGTTTAAGTGAATGTTGCACTAGATTTGTATTGCTAGTGATAAATATTGAAAAAGGATGATCAGATCTATCACACTTTGTAGAAATTTAGTTTTTATAGGAACTTGACAAGTTACTTACAATTCTTTACCACATATAAGGTTAAAATCATTGGTGGAAAATCCATTTTAGTTTGATTTTTTTTGTAAATGTAAGTGTCTTAAGCTCTATCAATTAATATTTGTTTTTAATATTTTCATAGATGGAAGGAAGAAATTCTTTCTTTAAACATGATCCTACTAGAAGATTGTTTCCATAGCTTGGGAAATAAATTCAAAAAGGAGACAAGTCTGGAAAGCATTGGGGGGTGAAGAGTTAAGAGAGAAGGTAGTACCAGTCATGTAAAGTGATCAACCTATAGTTGAGGATTATCCTACATCTTCAAATAGTTTAGAATCAAATAGTCCTCGGGTGAATCTAAATACTCTAGCTGGTGAGGGGTCATCATTTCTATCTGGAATAGGTGCCCCTCATTTCTTTCCTTTATCACTCAATACTAATAGGGTTTTTTTGAAACTGAGTCACTAGAGGATATTTACTTTGAAGATCATACACCTTATATCCCAAAGATCCCTTGTCCCATACTATCTTAATCCTCTTGTAGGATCACCTCCTCCAAAATAACATGGCTCAACCTCCACCTAGACCTATTTTTTTTGTCAACAAGTTTGGACCAATAAATTTTAGAGGCATGGTTGGGCATCCTAATGTTGTACCGAAAGATGTAAGAAATAGGTTGCCTAAATTTTAGGGAAATAATGTCATCATTGGTGATCAGCATTTAAGACTTTTTGTTAATATGATGGAGGATTTAGAAATAGAATATGAAGATGTATATATAAAGATATTCATTCATACTCTTGAAGAAGATGCGTGTGATTGGTACAAATATTTGATAGATAACTCAATAGATTCATGGAACTGAGATGAAGAATGCTTTCATATTACAATATGGGGATAAGACAGACCCAAGTTTCCTCTTGTCTGAGTTTGAGAATATAAATAATAGTCCCAATGATTCTTTCCAGGAATTCAATACTAAATTTAATAATAATTTAAATAAATTACCCATAATTTTGAGACCTAGTGATGAGTCCTGCCTAATTAAATATTCTGATACTTTTGACAAGATAGTTTCTTATTATTTGAGAGATAAGAACCCTAGAACTTTAAGGAAGGCTTTCACAATGGCCTTGAAAATAGAAAAAAATATTAAGGAAACTTGAAAACCCCCTAAGAGGGAGGGTGTCATATTGATTAATCTTGATAGACCTTAATCAAACAAGGTAGTGGACCTGGAGGAGGTTGTGAAGACTTTGGATGGATCAGTTAAAGAAATATCTTATAAGCTTTCCAGAGCAGAAAAGGGAATAGGAAAAATTTCTCAAGGTCAGCACAAACCACAAGGCTAAGATAGATTTGGAAATCATATTAGGAGTGATCACAGAATAGATGAAAGAGGAAAGGGACCCATAGGGTCAAGAAAAAAAAAACTTAGAGAAAATAAATAGATCCCTGATCCTTTGACTGCTAGAGTTGTCATGGCGAAAGAAAATCATGTTATTGAATGGTGTGATAGGTTTTTTTTCCACATTCCCCTTGTGACCCTATTGAATAAAGTGAGGAGGTTGGTAATGATGAGACTTACGGTGATGTATGTATAATGGAGTTGCTTTGATAATCCACAACAAGGAGCTAATTCTTACTAAACTGATAAGCGCAAGAATTACAGAGAGTTTCTAGAGGTGCATTCACCTAGGGTTGCCCCCTTTCTCTAATAATGATGTTGAGATTGATATGGTGCATGATTTTGAATTACCCAATCATAACTTTGAGTAATTAAGGGCCTTGATGATAAAAAATTATGATGGAGGAGTCCCTTCTGAGGAGATAGGATAATTACTCATGAATGTAGTTGTTTCTCAAGAAAATGAATACAATATAAGAAGTTGAGTTGTTAAAGGATAAGGGCTACAGCCCAAACCCAAGACTCCACTTCTTACTAATGTCCTAAATGAATCTCCTAAGAAGCATACACCAACTAAGGGTATGATTGTCCCAAATATAAATTGTACCCTAGTTCATGCCCAAAATGTAAAATTCTTATACCACTAGAAGGAACCATTACTCTTCCCCCTAATATGATCTTACCCAAATATGTCTCATGTTATATTTCCCATATTTTGAGTCAGATAAAATTCAAATTTCCTATTGTTGAACTACTTCAGATCCCTGAACATAGAAAAAGAGCATTTGAGTACTTGTGGTTCAAAGAGGATGTACTACCATCATGTAAAAATGTGAATAATGTGGATACTCCCACTGTCATTACATAATTTTAAGTACCTCAAGTATTATAAGATTCTAGAGCACCACCTGAGGTATATTTGGGCACTTCTCTTGTTGAATCCCAACTTGATGTTGACCCTTTTTATACTAATTTGATCATAAAAGATAGGTTAGTGCACAATTGCATGTTTGATTCAAGGGCCTCTTGTAATATGATGTCCCTTGAAGTGATGAATGAATTGAATATCAAAGTAACGGAAGATTTTGGAAATTTCACTGCTATGGATTCAAGAGAAGTGCAGGTGATTGGGTATGTCAAAGGATTGGTAGTGCAATTGGTAGCTTATCTAGGAAAGTGTTTAACCATGAATGTAGTCATTGTGGATTGTCCTGCTAAATGGGGAATGTTGTTGTCAAGGAAATGGGATGCTAGTGTTGGAGGGAGTGTGCAGATGGATTTTTCATATGTGACTATACCAATAAAAGGAAGCCTTGTTAAAACTGTGTGGAGAAAAAATAATGTTGCATCTGATTAAAGATACTAAGAATGGATCCTATGAGGTGTTGTATACTCATATGGATGTTGATAATTTTATGTGTTATGTTGATTTCAATGATAATGGTATAGATAAATGTAATTATCCAGAGCAACTGGGCGTCCCTTGGACTTTAATGTTTGATGGATCTTTTTCTAATTTAGGGAATGGTACTGAAGTTTTCCCTGTGTCCCCAAATCATGAGACTTTCAAGTTTTACTTTAAAATTAAGTTTGAATGCAATAAAAATATTGCAGAATATGAAGAACTTCTTTTAGGCTTAAGCATTCCTTGGAGGTATGGTATCAAAGATATGGTTGCCAAAGGAGATTCAAAATTGGTAGTCAAGCAAGTTAGGAATTGTATGCAACCAAAAATCAAATAATGAAACAGTATAAGCATGCATTTTTGGGATTTTATTGAAATGTTTGATTCTTTCAATATAATATACCATTACAGAAAGAAGAATACTATTATAGAAAGGTTGGCAGTATTGGGATCTAGATTTAAAAATTTTACAATGTCTCCTTACTATTAGTATGATATAGAAGTATTAACCAGACCATTTTTCCCTAACAATGTCAAACATTGGCAAGGTTTTGAAAATAATTCCTAGGCTCAAAGATTTCCACAAAATTAAGGAGAATTTACAAATCAGAATATGGATTGGGAACCAATGGTATTTGTTTATGAGGGTAAAGAGACTCTATTTGGAAAAGACGTTATTCAATTAAAAACTAATACTATTCCAAGAGGTTTGGTTGCATTAGAGTCAAAATTTGATAATGTTGACCACATTATTAATAGTAATATGTTAGCCTCAAGAGATGTGGAGGAACATAACTTGGGGACTGATGGTAAACCTAGAAAAATATGGCTGGGTAGTAACTTGAGTAAAGAAGAAAAGTAGTCATATGTCCAGTTGTTAAAAAGTACCAAGATTGCTTGGCATGGTCATATTCGAAATTGAAGGCATATAGGGAGGATCTTTTCCAACATGAAATACCTTTAGAACCCAATGCCAAGCCATTCAAACAAAATAGAGGCCAATTAATCCTCTCTTATCCCTCAAAATACAAGAAGAACTCAAGAAACTCAGGGATGGAGGTATTATACAACCTACGAGATATTCTTCTTGGGTGGAAAATTTAGTACCAGTTAGAAAAAGTAATGGGGATATAAGAATTTGTGTAGATTTTAGAAATATGAATAAGGCCTCAATGAAAGATAATTATGTGCATTTCCTATACATGGATAATATGTTGCAATTAATCACTGGGTCAGAACTATTGTCTACATTAGATGGATTCTCGGGATATAACCAAGTGGTTGTGAAGTAATCAGGATGAATTAAAAATTCTTTCACCACTCCTTGGGGTACATATGTGTACGTGATGATACCATTTGGTTTGATGAATGCTAGAACCACCTTGCAAAGAGCTATAGATGTGGCATTCACCGGATATATAAGTGATTTTATAGCTGTATACTAGGATGATGTGACAATATTTTCAAGTAAAAGGGATGATCATTTGCATCATTTGTAAAAGATGTTACAAAAGTGCAGGGAATATGATATCTTTTTGAATCCTAAAAAAAGTCATTTTGGGGTTCATAAGGCCAAATTGTTGAGGCATATCATATCAAAGGAAGGGGTCATGATTGACCCCAAGAGAGTGGAAGATATTGGGAAATTTATTATCCCTAAGAACAAGAAAGGTATTCAGTTATTTTTTTACCAAATCAATTTCATAAGAAGATTCATTTCCAATTTTACAGAAATGACTATCCCTATCAAAAATATGCTGAGGAAGGATAAAATTATTAAATGGGAGGAAAAATTTATCCAATATTTCACTAGGATTAAGGAGGCATTAAAAAATACCCTGTCTTAGTGGCCCCTATTATAAGAATATTTTTCAAATTTTCTCTTTTGCATCTAAAAATACCATCACATATGTGTTATTGCAAAAAAATAATGAGGGAAATGAAAGGCCAATTTCTTTTTTCAATAAAGCATTGCAGGGAGCTAAGTTGAAATACACCATTATGGAAAAACAAGCTTTTTCCTTGGTTAGAGAAACAAAATCTTTCATGCCATACATTCTAAGCTAAAAGATCATAGCTTATGTTCCTCATACAATGGTCAAAGAAATTTTATCAGAGATGGAATTTTCCAGAAAAATATGCTGATGGGTGAACAAATTGCATAAATATGATATGGATTTTCAGACCACTAAACTCGTTAGAGATCTGGGCTTGGCAACGCTAATGACATAAAGCAACTTACAAGGGATGGATGTGAATGAGGTAGAAGGAGGAGAGGTGGAGGTACATGAGAAGTTGATTAATTCTATATGGTACAAAAACAACATATTTTACCTCAAAAAATGGGAGTGTCTAGGGCATTTAGATAAAAATAAAATAAGGACACTCAAGTTAGCCTCCCAAAAATATATCATCACTTATTATGGGTTGGCCTAGAAAAATATTGAATTGGTTCTTCTCAAATGTGTTAAAGAGGATGAATCCCACAAGTTAATTTCAAACTTTCATGGGGGATTGTGTGAGGGGAATTTTTCCGGAAGAGTAACCACCCATAAGAAACTAAGTGCAGGATATTTTTGGCCCACACTTTTCAAGGATATAGACTTATTGGTAAGAAAATGTGAATTTTGTCAGAATATTTTCAGGGAAAATGAAGGCTTATAGTGCTCTCCCTCTACAACCAGTATAAATCGTTGCCCCTTTCAAGCAGTGGGGCATGGATTTTGTAGGTGAACTATCATAACCTTCCATTGTGGGCCATAGATGGATATTAGTGGCTACTGATTATTTCACCAAATGGGTTGAAGCTATCTCCACCAAGAAGTCTACTCATCATGTTGTTATTGATTTTATCTTGAATCATATAATTTAAAGGTTTGGTGTACCTACAAATATAGTTGCTAACAACTTCATGATTTTCTGAACCAAACCATTAGTTTCTATGTGTGAAGAATATGGTGTAAATTTAACCTATGAATCTAATTATAACCCATAAGGTAATGGACATGATGAATCAAGAAATAATAAATTATCGAATATAATTAGAATGAAATTAGAAATAAATAAAATAAAGTGGGGGAATAAGTTGAAGTTTGTTATTTGGGTAGATAGAATTACTGCTAAGAGAGCCACTAGGATAAGTCCATTCAAGCTAGTTTATGGATATGAGGCTCTCCTTCCTTTACACCTGTAATTGTATTCTTATCAGTTCATCCAACAACTTGAAGATGAGGAATTTATCCCTTATAATGTGAGAATAAACCAAATTATTAAGTTCAATGAGGAACAATGGGAATCCCACTAAAGGCATTTAAAGCTTAAGTAAAAGATAAAAAAATTATTTGACAAAAAGGTGAGTCCCTGAATTTTCAACTATGGGTTATTGTATTATTATGGGACAATAGACATGAGGATAAGGGAAAAAATGGAAAGTTCAATGCATTTTGGATGTGCCCTTATTACATTGATATCAACATTGGTGAAAATAATTTCTTCTTGATAGACCTGGATGGAGAGTTACTCGAGTTTCCTATCAATTGTAGGCACCTGAAGCATTTTCTTGATTATCTTTTGGAGAAAGGTATGAACAAATGTACAGTGTATAGTTTTCCTATTTTTTTCCATGTTTTTTGTTTGTGTTTGTGTTTTCCTTTTTCTTTCCCTAGTCTATTGTGAACAGTTGCCTCATTCAGTGGTTCATTTTGTTATTTGTGGCAACAGTGTGTGATTTTTTGACTCCCTAACCCAATGTATTTTTGGCACTTGGTTTGCATTGAATAATTCTTGTGGCACCCACAATGGGTACCCATCCTCGAGTTGGAGCCATTGTTGGAGGTTGAATAATCTCACCCATTTTCTTTGAGTATTTCCTTCAAATTCCTCATGTCCAATTGCTCTATTTTAAAATGTATATATATCGAGGGGAAAATTCATGACTCGTATCATGTGGAATCCGGTCTCTGTGTTGGGAAAATCCTCTTTTATGGTTGAGGATCATAAAGGTATGTCATCATTGGAAAATACCTCTAACTTTTTTACTTTTAAAATGTTACCTCACTTTTCCCAAGTATGAATTATAGGCTGAAAAATATTTCTATAAACTAGGCAGATGGTCAAAGATGAAATTAAGAAATTTCTTAAAGGACAATCCCCATGGAAGAAAGGAAGGGTGTCCATGTGCTTCCCCGATGCACTTTTGTATAGGTATAGCAAGTCAGCCCCATAGTTGTGAGCATCCACCATGTGGCTTATGTGCGGAAAGGAAGTCCCAGTAAGATGAAAACTAAAAGAAAGGGGGAGCATGCAAATGTTTCCACGTGTTTCCCAGTCACAATTGAGGGAAAGGAAAGGCCTGCGGAAGGAAGGAAATCCCCATGAATTCATGTTAAGAGCCACACAACTCAAGGATAGTGTTGCAAAATAAGAAGATAGTGCGAGGAGGGTTGCGAATCACCATGAAATAGGCTGTCTCTTTTGGTTGAGATGCAACAAGTTTGATATAATGCAATACACTAAGAGGATGAGGCAAAGCGCGTGATTTAGAATTATTCAATGCAAAATGGTGGTTTTTTCATTACTAATGCTAATACTAAGCTAGAGAGCACTTAATGCAGGAAAAAAAATTAATTACATGTCAAGAAAGGAAAATTTAGATGTAACATCACTTGAAATAATTCTCAGATATAATTCAAAATCATGATTCTATAGGGTCCTTAGCCCATGTTAAAAGGGTCCATTCATATAATTTAAAACGAAGGCATAAAAGAAAAACATAATGCTCAAACACCCTCCACTCCTTCATAATTTCCTCCCAGTGGGGGAAGTTTGTTCAACAACTTGTTCTTCCTCAACATGAATTAATTTGATCCCTATGTCATCTGGAAAAATATACCATGCCCTGCTAGATCCCGGGACATCCCCATGCCCATGAAAGAATCAAGAGTCATTCTTGGAATTTCCATAGTCTTTTCTAGCTCTGTTTTCTTCTGATAGGAAGATACCCAGTCTGAAAGATCCAAACCTCCTGTGAAAAATGTTATTTTCCCTTTCCCCTTGTGAAGGTTAGATTTACTAGGAGTAGATTGAGAGGGAATTTTTATCCATTTTTGCACCCCCCTTGCAAAATGGATCAACCAACAGGTCTGGGCATTGATAGTTAATAGAAGTAGGATTTTATCTTCGTCTATAATCAATGCATTAATTAACCTCTCAAAGATAATCGTTATTCTATTCACATGGTGGAGGACCATGGAAATTATTTTTATAAAGTATATGGTCTGATACCATTACTATGATGGCAAAATTCTTATATATATATATTAACCTGGTAATTAATCATTTCCCATTTGATCTATATAAAAAATTTATAATTGTGACATTACCCTGGACCATGTAGTTATCACCATAATAAAAAACTTACGTTATTGCATGACCATATTTATAAGGGTTTTTATCCATTTAAAAATTGAATAAGTAATGCTTCCACCAAACATGAATAGGTGAATATCAAAGGAATTGTATACTATAATCATCAATATGATCTCATAATGAACCATAATAGTATCAAATCAGCAGTGTAAAGAATACAGGTATATTCATCCAATACCATAGTTGGAAAAAAATTCATCATTAACAATATCATTATGCTAACAGAGTCAACTATATCCATAATGATGAAAAATAAAAATAAATTATTACTCAAGTGACACGCGAAAGTATGATGTCAAGTCAAATCATCATCTACAAAAAGAATGAGATATCCATAATATCCAAATTAGGTAAAATGAATTGTGATATCTGACAGCTTATGTGACCCAACGTCAAGTGTCGATACGCTACCTCATTTATGAGGGTCATAGGGTAACTAGTCCCTGAGTCTACAACTTGCTTGATATCGAAGTTTGTTTCCCACATAATATATATTAAGAAAAGTAGGGGTGTGAGATTTCTTTTCATTTTATTCATTTTTAAAGGAAAATGGATGTCACGAAGATTAATTAATTTAACATACAACAATGTAACCACTCAAGAGCCTTCACATTACTATATAAAGTTTTATTAGTGATACAAATGTAGATAGAAAAGAAAGGAAGACATACACAAAATTACTCATACTGAGGATTTTTATTTTTTGAATCCAATATGAATTTCATCAATGTTTTAAGCAAAAATTTAAAGAAATATTGTGAAACTATATGTAGTGCCTATACTCTCGTGAGTCGTCAGAAAGCTATTAATCTATATGTTTGGCATGTAATCTATGTGGTAATATGCACTAAAAAAAATGTAACAAAATGCATGGCTGAAAATTGACATTGTAATTGATATGTTGAAACCAAAACGTAGAAGGTGAAACCCACAATAGTAGCTGGTTTAAGATGATGCACAAATAATTTTGGTTAAAATTTGGTAGTGAGACTCTACACGTGTTTTTTTGACAGAATTCATTGAATAAATGTGGCTTGATTTTATAGCCGTATGTAGGATGTGCACACCCTCAAGTGGGTAATAAGCACAAGGAACCTTAAAAAGGATTGATTCAGTTAAAGTAGGAACTCAAATCCAATACTAGAAATATCCCATGACGTGCCAAGATATAACTTTAGATATGGGCACAAACACCCACTAAAGCTTCAAGAAAGAGGAGGTTTTAAAAAACTTTATTTACTTTTCAAGCTCCATTATCTATGTGGGCAGAGGTGGAAACATATTTTTGGCATGTAATCTATGTGGCAATATGCATTGAACAAGTATGACCTCTCTTTTAATGGGGCATCTGGTGTAACCTACATAACATGGGACCATATCTCAAGCTATGGGACTTGCGAACTTGAGATGGTCCTCCGAACAAGGCCGGCTTCCTCCACCTAATCCTAGTGCTAAACTACTTCTAAGGAAGGAAATGAGACTATCTACTCCTAATCTAATAATTCCAAGGGACCAAGGAGAGATAGAGAGAGAGAGCATGAAAATTAAGAAATAATCCACTACAGAGGTGATAGCACCAATAAAAGACGGTGAAATATCATGTTGAGGGAGGATACAGAAAGAAAATGGAGTTGACAAAGGCCAAACCAATGTGACACAGACCCAGATCTTCATTTACCACTAAATCTATATGAGACACAACATTATGCACCTACAAATGAGACATACATGCACAAAAAAACAACAACAAAAATAGAGGGGAAATGAGATGCAACAAAACAATGCAAGGGTTGAAATAACACCATGAACACAATTTTATTGTTCTTAGAATATGCATAGTCCATTAAATTGTTGAAATATAGGCACAAATACACTTTCCAGGCCTATGAGAGGGTTTGCAGCTCTATGGTGTTGAGAAATTTTTTTACAGAGTTTCTCAACATCCCAGAATATCTCTCTTCTCAAATGGGAAGTGTTTACAATATATAGAAAATGAATGAGAGAACGAGAAAGAGTGAAACTCGGATTTCTTCTCTCACCAACCAAAAACTACAATTAAATGGTGTGAAAATGGCATGGGAACCCTCACAAATCATCTTACATACGTACTTTAGATTCTGGAAGAAGAAATTTTGTACCATACTTCATTAATTGTGGTGGTTGGGCTTGAAACTGTGTATTTCTGTGTTGGAGATGTTTTCCAATTTTTTGCACATCTAACCTCAATATAATTAAGAATGTTAAATTTTGTGAGAAACAAAGCTTTGGGTCAAAAGTTATGACCATTTCAAGTTTGGAGGTCAGGCGCAGAAGGAATTCATCTGAAAGAGGGCGCACAACACCGGAAAAGAAAAGATGGTGCATGACAGGAAGGGTGTGAGCAAGCACACAAGAGGAAGAGTAGGGACTTAGCCAATTTTAGGAAATTATATAGAGGGGTGTACAAGGAGGGCACGAGGAAATAGGAAAGAAAGTAGATGTACAAGAGGAAGGCAAAAAAGGGGCGTAAGCAAGATGGAGGTGCAGAAGGGGAACTGAAAGGAGGAATGTAAAGGGAGAAGAAATAAGGTGCAGATGGGTGCACGGAATAAAAGAGGGCTCGTGAAAAAAAAGGCCATGCAATCGTGTAAGAGGAATACCTATGACTTAGCTGTTTTAGATGGAAAGTCTACAAAGGGGCGCGCGAGGAGTACGTAACTTGATAAGGAGAAAGTGGGCGTATAGAAGAGAAGTGTGAATAAAAAATGAAAAGTTGATAGTATACTACAAAGGAAGGGGAGAAGGGAGGCACTAAGGAAGTAAAGCACATGGGGCACATGGAAGAACTATATCTATGCAAAATGCCAAGTGAGCAAGCCAGCGGGCACGCAACCTGAAATTTGGAACATCAGAGCCAAAATGAAATCATAAGTTATCCAAATAACTAGGAGAATAATTTGGATAACATAACCATTATCCTAGGATTAAATAATTAAACTTGACTTCTATGTAATTGTGTCAATTTATCACCTTGATAAAATTTAACAAAATATGAATTAAAATGATTTGCGAACCACTGCTCCAGACCTAGTAGTGGGTAAGTTATGGAATGATCATGTTCACTCATGACATGAGATGTCATCTTAATCTCAATAACGACCTTGGATGATCATTTAATCTTGTTTTGCTTCACTTTGGGGGGCTATTTACTATTTTATCCATTTGGTCAATTATAAAAAAATGAAAAGTTAGTATGGTTATGGCCCACGATTTAGGCCCCCATACCAAGAAAATAAATTTGGTCACCGCATACCTCTAGTATCTCTCTAGGAATATCATAATCAATCAATATATCTGAGAACTTCACCTCAAAATATTGATTTGTAACTGGTTTTTATAGCCCTCGGGATGTTTGACAACTAAGTCCAACTAACATAATTATGAGAAGTGGCTTCATAAATGTTGTCGCCATTTTAATCCTTGTCAAAAAATTGTCTTCTGTAAAGTCCAGGAAGTTCCTTGCAGATATGAGAATTTATGGAAATTTGCATAGGGTGTGTTTGAGTTTCAAAAAATGGATCTCGAACTCGGTTCCTTAGCCACTTTGTCCAAATTGTTCAGTTTTTTATAATCTTGGAGTATTAGGTAAAATGAATTGTGATATCCAGAAGCTTATGTGACACAATGTCAAGTGTCGATATGCTAACGTGTTTATGAGGAGCATACTGAAACTAGTCCCTGAGTCTACAAAGATGTTTGATATCGAAGCTCATTTCCCACATAATATATATAGAGAAAAGTAGGGGTGTGAAATTTATTTTCATTCTATTCATTTTTTCAGGAAAATAGATGTCATGAAGATTAACTATTAATTTAACCACTCAAGAGCCTTCACATTACTATATAATGTTTTATTAGTGATATAAATGTAGATAGAAAAGAAAGTAAGACATACAAAAAAATTAATCATACCGAGGATTTTTATTTTTTGAGTCCAATATGAATTTAATCAATGTTTTAATTGAAAATTTAAATAAATATTGTGAAACAATATGTAGTGTCTACCCTATCGTTAGTGGTCGCCAAGCTATTAATCTATATGTTTGGCATATAATCTATGTGGTAATATGCAATAAGAAAAATGTCACACAATGCATGGCAGAAAATTGACATTGTAATTGAGATTTTGAAACCCAAATATGCAAGGTGAAACCCACGGTAGTAGCTAGTTTCAGATGAAGCACAAATATATTTGGTTAAAATTTGGTAGTTAGACTCTACACGTATTTTTTTGACAGAATTCATTGAAGAAAAGTGGCTAGATTTTATAACCATGTGTAGAATTCACACACCCTCGAGTGGGTAATATGCATGGGGAACTAAAAAAGGATTGATTCAGTTAAATCATAAATTCAAAGCCCATGCTACCAAGATCCCATTATGCACCAAGACATAGCTTTAGATACGAGCGTGAACACCCACCAAGGCTTCAAGAAAGATGGGTTTTTTAAACAAATTCTTTATTTTTCAAGCTCCATTATATATGTGGGAAGAGATGGAAACATATTTTTGACATGTAATCTATGTTGCAATATGCATTGAGTAAATTCACCCTCTCTCTGACAACCAAAGATTGCATGCTATGCACAAAATGGCTATGTGAGACGCATTGGAAACTTGGAAAAAATAATCATGGGAATTCACCAAGCATAATGGATATTTAAATGAGTCCGTTTTCAGATTTTGTATTTATAGATGCCACGAAGATATGTATATCTTCTCTCTTTTGAAACATAAACTTGGTACATGAAATGTTTAACAAAAATTTCAGAAAGAAATTGTGTTCATTGAGTCATCAATGCTTCGTGGAGGAGCACATTTTGGGTTTGTTGAAAATACATTTAAAACTTGCAAGAAAATGTCTCTTTTATATGCATGTAAAACGTGGACACCTAGACCTGGCAAGTGAACCAGCCTTTTAAAAAAATTATAAGGGAAATGTGAATATATGGTATGCGATAATTGTGGAAAGCATACAAAATGGAAGCATTTTATTACATGTAAACAAGTTATTGAATGGTTTCGTGGTGATGGATGTGTATCTTACGCGTGTTCAAACTATATTAGAGCACCTCCCTTGTCACCTCGCTATGAGTAGGCATGGTTTTCTCAGTATTTCCAACATGCTTTCATATTTATGGATTTTTCCCTTCGTAGTTATAGTGAAATTCTTAATTAAATTAAGATTATGGTTATGGTTAATAAAATAAATTATTGCACATAATGGATATATTTACCTTTCATAATGTAGAACTCATATGACACCATTTTTTAGTGGAAACAAAACTCTCCAACCATGCCATGTGAAACCTATAACTCTTGGATGATAGAACTAGATAAACATATTATCCAGATTAAATAATTAAACGATGACTTCCATAGTAATCGTCATTTATTCACCTTGCTAAAATTTAATAAAACATGAATTTCAACGACATACACGAACCGATGCTCAAAACCTCGTAGTGGGTAAGTTATGGAATGATCATATTCATTGGTGATGTTAGATGTCATTTAAATTTCATAATGACCTAATATGATCAATCTGATCATTGTTTATTTGCACATCTGGGGGACGAGTTTACTATTTTAACAATGTTGGTCAATGTATAAAAATTGAAAATTTAATTTATGGTTTTAGTCACGTGGTTTAGGATGCCCATACCAAGAAAATCAATTTTGTCAATGCATACCACTATTATTCTCTGTAGGACTATCATAATCAATAAATATCTTCAATAAATTCAGCTCAAAACATTGTTTTGTAATGGGTTTTTGTAGGCCTCTGGATCATTCAATGGAAAAGATCCAACTGAGCATAATTATGAAAAATATCTTCATAAATGTAGTAATCATTAAAATCCTGGTCAAAAAAATTATGTAATGTAAACTCCAAGGATTTCCCTGTAGATAGAGGAATTAACAGAAATTTACACGAGGTGTGTTGAGTTTCAAAAAATGGATCTCAAACTCAGTTTCTAAGGGACACTTTGGCCAAATTGTTCATTTTTTATAATCTTGTCAGTATTAGACAGAAAAAATCCGTGGAACTTTCTCCTAGCCGAAAATCTATTGCAAAACCTATAAACTCTATTAGACGAATTTATAGATCTCCTGATGACACTTATTTGTATTTATTGCTTATTGGAAATTTGTTGTGTTTTTCTCCTCTCCTCTCTTTATCACGCTCAAGCTTGAAAGTGAAATGAAAATACGTTCTTTTTCTTATCTCTTTTACATCATAAAAGTGTTTAAATTTATTGTAAGTGGAAAAATATATATACTTTGAAAATGTTATTCATATGGGGAATGTCACATCCAGGGTTTATTTTCACTCACCATGTTTACAATAACTCTGCAAGTTATAGGTGGTATCATCGATATTTGAAATAATGATGGAAAATAAAGTTTAAAGTTTTTATTTGGGAAAAATGTAATTTTAATGGAGTCACAAAATATACCGTTTTTAGTAAGTGTACTTCTTATTAATGCAAGAAAAAAATTTTTTATCTACTTCGTATTGTGTATGAGATTAATGCAGATGATGAATTTACTATATTATACTTTTGACTTAAATTTCATTTGAACTTTGTGCTTATGGTTATTAAGGTAAAATCTCAAAATTTTGTGTGTTTTTTGAAATAGATAACTTAAAATTGACCCCTCTGGAGTCTTAAGCTTAGAAAATAATATAGTTATCATGTATATACATAATGTGCCAACCTTTGAACCTTTTTTGTTGTGTTATGTCATTGAATAATACACTCCCTACTAAAATGAATGTAGTTGTATAGTGTTTCATCTAGTACTTGTAATAGTAAGATGTATATGGGAAGGTGGTTAATTACAATGGAAGAGTTATAACACTAGTGGAAATGAGATTTGAATTTATTTATCTCAAATTTAACTTAACATGTATTAATATGGTGCTTTGAGTATGGTCACAACCCTATCATTCATGTGTTAAAATGATTGATTCATGTATAAATTTGTGGCGGATAGATATTCCACTTATAGGTTATTTGTTTGCCACATATTTTTGTGTCTCTTTTGGGGTTTCAAACATTTATAAAATTCTTGAGTAGATACTCCAAACCAACATAATTGTCCAACCTGAAAACATGGTAGATAGTAATTGACAATTGTAAAGGGGGAAACAAGGGATTGTAAGGGTATATCATGGAAATTTTTAAATAATGAAATGAAAGATAATGTTAAAATGTTTTGAAGGTTTATAATTAATCATTTAAAATAGTATGTGTATGTTGATATCTCATCATAGAAGAAAGAAATATAAGCATGAAACTAAGCTTTGCTTTATCCCTTATTGTTTGTATTAATGGGAATATATGGGAATTTTTCTTATGTATAGTGATGGAACCCTACCTTAAATATAGGATTTCCTTGGAGAAGTATGTGTTTAAACATAGATACGACTCATGATGGGATGTAGGTGTCATAAATAATAAGGGTTTGGTTGCTTAAATGTTTACCATGAAATTTGATAGGTGGAGACTTAACTCCACATGTAAGTGTAGGAAGAACTAAAATTAAATGAGTAAATCACATATATGGTTGTCATGTAAATTGTACGCACATTTAGTGATGTCACATGTGAAATCATATCTAAAATGTTAGTGTACATGAAAATGAAGTAAAATAAAAATATTACTCTTGATGTCTTAATTCAAGTGAAAACAGAAAACTCGTAACTTGTAAGGATAACATATGGTTTTAGATGAAGGTTTTAACTGGGAAGATTCAATGCTTAATAAAAATGAAATTTTGTAATGATTAGAAATGTAAATCCAAGCAACCTATATTCATAGTTCATAAGAACATAATCATTCATTTCTTCTCGGTCTTCTTAATTTTATCATACTATGCTCATTTGATTGGATGTGGAGTGACATTGTCATCTCTTTTTTGTGAGGACGTACATGCTCAAGAATTTTGGTTACATTTGACCCCCGTATTTCACAAAAGGAGTAAATGAATATAATGTACTAATGAAATATGCATATAAAAATGATTAAAATTATTTTCTTTCGTCACCTTTGTAATTATGGATATGACCATCACTTACGCTTAACTAGGTGTATCATGCTGAGCGTAGAGTGCAAAATTTTTTCAATCAAATGAAGCTATGTGAATTTATGAATTTGTGAACATTATTATTCCTAGAGTCTGATTATATAGTTATATGTCATGCATGAACTATATTTTGAGCTAAGCTTAACCTTTTTTGTAGAAGGAAATTTATTAGAAATCTAAGTTGTTCTGTTATCACTGAATCACTGCACCCTTATATTTTAGAAAAGTGTATCTACTTGAGGTCATGATGTGACTGGGTAACATGGGTATTATCCCCAAGTTCTGGGACTTTCTACTTGAGATAGACCTCCAAAGAAAGCTGATTCTTGCTCGTAAACTACCTACCACAATCTACTCTAATGCAAGAAAAAATATTTTATCCTAATCTAACTTTCTAAGGGACTGGGGAGAGAGAATGCATGAAAAACAATCCTACACTAAAGTGGTGATAGACCAGAAAAGGAGGGAATGAGAATAGATTTCTAATGTGTGAAAACTGGAAGAAAAAAACATACTATAGAGGGTGATAACATTTCTCCACTATCTAACAACTCCATTCACAAAAATATTCATACACACACAATGATAATGAATCCCTGCAAGAGCATAAAATAGACACAATATATTCACAATCAGATTGAAGAGGAAAGAAGAATACAAACAAACGTAGTAAGGAAGATACATCCACAAACTTGCATCTATTTCTCCATTGACATGCACAATTCAATATATTACAAATTAAATACCTAGATCACCATACAAGGATTCCACTACAATGGCTTACATAACATTGGCTTCAAAAGACCAAAATGATTGATTTTCGCTACTTAAAAACTATCCCCCTCCATAATGAGAACAGTATTCAAAATTTTTGAATTTGGAAGAGGGAAGATTCGAATCCAAAATCTTCCTTTCAACCACTTGTAAGAGGTAATAAATGAAGTAAAATTATGGTATGTTTCTTGTAAAAGGATCCCCATGTTTTCCCATGATTTACAGTAGTGAAAAATCAATGCCCATGCTTCATTAAATTCATCTCTAATGACTAATAAAATCACTGTTCAAAACCTAGTACGTTTTCATTAAAATCATTATAAGAACTTCATAAATTTATGCATTTCTTGATTTTTTTGCATCGCTATTGGATCCACGATTCCAACACGACCAATTTTGCATAATTTTGTTTATAAATACAAAATATATGGCATTCTGAGTGTGAACAACTATTTTTAGTTTGCAAGGGATTTCTTGCATTTTACGGGAATGAGATTTTAATTTTTTAGAGTTGGGGATGTTTATTTTATTTTCACCCACCTAACCTCATTAAAAAATAAGAAATTGGATGTCAGATATGTGGTGTCGAGGATGTCGTGATCTTTCCGAAAAGTCAAATTTTGTGAAAATCAGAGTTGTAAGTCAAAGGTTATGATCGTTTGAAGTTCAAGGGTTACGCGTTCCACTTTCCCTTTGTATTTCCGATAGTGCGGGTTTTCAAGGAACTCATGTCCCCATGGTACTTGGACCTTAAAGGACTCGTTTCTCTGAGTTGCCTCCTTGAGGCTTTTTTGTCCTTGGACACTTGTTTTTGACCAAGAAAGGTTGGTCGTTGATAGCTAACTTCTCCACACCACTCACCTGTGGGTATTTTGGCTATTTCAGGTCCACGTGTCCTAGATGTCCTAGGAAATTTTTATCCACCATCTCCGTAATGAACTAGCTCCAACCAAATCATATTTTTGGGCATTTCAGGTACTTTCATCCCAATTGTCTCATGTACCACTCAGGACATTTTTTATCTTTTTCTGTCGCTTTGTTTTTTGAGCTCCTTCATTAATCAATGACTTCGACAATGCGGGGAACCAACGGCCTGACTAAACCTGTGTGGCTTGGGAATCTGAGAGCCTAATTAGCCAAAATACACTTCCTCCTTTGCAAATCAAACATGAACTGGGTACGATGAACCTTAGTACAATTCGCATTGGTTGCATCCACACCCCCTAGACCCGATTTGAACTAAAATAGGCCCTTGATTTGATTTTTTTCAGATTTTCACAAATTTTCACTAACTCCTTAGATTTTTCTTTGGTTAGGGAATTCAGAAAAAATCCAAGGGATCCCTGAAAACCTAGTTTTGGTCCTTGAACCATTTCATTTTTCTCAATCCTGAAGAAATTTTGTAAGCTATAAAAATTACCTTTGGGGGTGAATCTTGGATAACAGGTTTAATAAGCGATCCTCTTAATAACCCCTGATCTTGGGTTACTTTTGTATGAGAAACTCATATCCTGGGTAATATTTATCCTTTGTGGAAATTTTGGTTGAGATATCACATGATACTCTGGATGGGATTTTGTTTATAGTATTATGGAAAACGTTTAGTATTGTTATCCCTTCATAACATACCAATAAAAAAACTTTTTTGAAAGGTGTATGGACCATGAAAAAGGTTTTTTGAGTTATACTCCTCTCTTTATGTTTAGTTAGATTGTGTGTGAGCTTGATTTTTTAGATGAATGGTGGATAGGAAAACCTATTATGTGTTGAGTAGATTAATCATGCACACATTATGAGGCATGATGACTTAAACCATGTTTCTTTAAAGATGACAGTTTTCAATTTTAAAAAATGTAATTCTTGCACATGTGACAATTGTAAATTTTGGTGTGTTGGTTTATTGTAAGATAAGTGTTAGTGTTAAGTGTTTATTTATTAGTTCAATAGCTCCTAAGTGTTGCCTTATATGATTCATAAAAAAATTATTGGGAGTATATCAGTAAAAGTTTTGTGGTAAAATAGTGGGCATTAATCTTTCCTAATTGCTACTAATGAACCAATCATTATAACACATGGAAAACATGGATGAGATAGTCAAACAAACTTACATTTTAGGTTTTTCTTTCAAATAACCTTTTTTGTTTAAAAAAGATGGGAAATGAATTATAACGACAAATTTCAATAAGGGTATTGATAATGAATCATGATAGTTGATTTGAATTCATTATTTTGATATTATCACACTATAAAAGGTCAACGTAAATGGTATGATGTGGATGGTTAGTGTATATTCAAAAAAATTCCCCTTAAATATCAACCTGACGTGGTGGTAATCTCTACTTGTATCTAAATTTATTTATGAATTATTGATATTCTTGACATTATGTATAACCAAGTGAAAAACAAAAAAAAGTTGAGAATTTTTAGATGTTTTCAAAATGCTTCACTCTTGCATGAATTTGAACATTAAATTATTCATTTGACTGTCTCTATGGCACCCTTTTATCAATATGGTATTTCTTTATTTATTTACTTTAGATAGATGGTAAATGGTTGCCTTTGTGTTGGGATCCTACCTAGGAACAAACTAGGCCTGAATGCTCAAATACAACTTTAAACAAAACAAGAATAAATATAAGAGAAGCTTCCCAACAAAAGGAAAAAACTAGGTATGGGAAAAGCTTTTATTGAGATAAGATTCATATTTCTTTTCATAATTTTCTAACCATCTGATACATCTTCAATAAGAATTAAAAATCAAAGATCTTTAATCAGTCGATATGTATTTTCATGTAAACAAAAAAGAAAGGGGAACATTTTCCTTAGACGCTTCTCTAAATGTTGGTTCAACAATTTTTTCAGGATGAATCTCTACATTTAATTTTCCCTTGTTTCCTTCAACTATAATTTCCCTAAGAGGATTTTATGGGACTGAATCAACCAATTATTCAATATCAACATTCTATTTGAAGTCATCCTTATCATCAAATACAAAATCATCTAGAAGATAATTTTCCACTAAGTGGCTATTTCATTTTTTCATTTTACCAACACATAATCAACAACAATATATCCCAAAGAGAAACATCTTTGGTATCCTAAAAGAAAACCTTCATAATAAAGAGGATAGGTCCAAGTTCAATTGTGAACTTTAAGCTTAATGCTAGCATATAAATTCTTGGAGGTATAAATCTCACCAAAAGTTAGGCAAAGGTTGTGTGGGTAGAATATTTGGTGGGGGAAACAATGGTTAACATACTTCCCAGTATGTTGTCAATGGAAATAAGACAAGAAAGTTCCTAGAATTATTGAGGTAAGTGACACAATGCTATCCAAAGTAGTTTGCAATAAAAATATTTAGTGGTTGGATTAGATGAGGGAAACAAGGGTTTTATGACAAGATCATGCAAGTGACATGCCCAAATATTTCTAGGTATGGTATCCTTATCAGCTATTGAAAAAACAATATAAATTTCCATTTTCACAAGGATAAAGCTCTAATATTCCATCAAGAATAGGGGTCTAATGGTTTTTGATCCATTCATGAAGGACTAGAAGGGTGGATGAAAAACCATTTATTGGTACCAAAATTGATTCTCCCTCAGAAGGTTGAGCAACATCACGGTATTGATAGGAAGCTTAGAGGCAAGCAGAGCATGTTGTGTGTCATTTGTAAAAGGGGAAGGAATGCAGCTTGCTCTGTGTCACTCAGATGTGGAGAAATGGGTAGCACCCTTAAGAGGATTTGATCTATTCTCACTGCTTTATTATTGTGCATTTTATCCAAGGTGAGAGGACCCTTTTGTAGCCAGCTTTTTGTGGAGGAGATGGAGATGTTCTTAATTTTAGAGTTATTGAGAAGACCTTGAAGAAAACATTATCAATACAACAAAATATAACTCTTGCGAGTTGTCATCCTAGATAATAGAGATATTTTCTAAGAAATTTTCAGGCTACTAAAGAAAATGAGAACTTGATTGGTTCTGTATGTTTTTGTAACATATATTATGCATTTGTACACACACAGATCAAATAGGAGTAGTATGGGTATGATTGGTTGTTGTTAAATGATGTTTTGGTGGAAGGTGAGGCAGAGATGAACTTTAATAACTAGATCCTTGAGAAATTTTACAAAAATGGAGAGATTGAACAACAAAATGCTTTAGGATAGCTAGGATGTTCCTTTAACTAGAATATGTCCTTCAATGGAGGCCCAGATCAGCACTTTTCACACAAACTTCAAGGATCCAAAATTAAGGATCAAATTGTAAAACTTAACTAAACATTATCAACCTATGTTTTATCATGCCCAAGATACCCTCAAAGGCTAACAAACAATCTTATAGTCATGCTAGGAGTCACAATGATTTATATTTTGTTTATTTCAATATCAAATGAAAGCTCTTCTGATAAATGAAATCACTAATGCCACCAAACTGTCATAAGGATAAGATGCTTCTAGTTTTTTATGTGGATGCTAGCAGAACCACACTTCCTTTTACACTTCTAATTCCTTTCTCCATAAAAGGAAAATTTTCCAAATTTCACCTGAAAGTCCACACTTCAGTCGTTGAATGGATAATTTTTTTTCTCATTCTCATTTAAATCCTGCAGGTCATATTGATGATTTTAATCTTTTAAATAACAAGGGGAAAAAAATCCGAGTTTCCCCCGATGGGCCGCCTCCCCACCTCTTGACTTTTCAAACCACCACATGTCTCAATGATGCATCTTTGGATGGTCCCCAAAAATAGATACCGTAAATGAGTGTGGGCTCACCATGTGTCTCGGGATCTTTAGGAAGTTATTGAAAATCCTAAGAAAGGAAGACCCAATGGAAAACTCCATGTGTCTTCATGGCACAACTTCAATAACCTTATAAGGCTTGAATATGATTTGGAAGGGGTACGCTTCCATTTTAGAACATTTATTCAATTTTTCCACAAGGGTTAAGTAACCAACTTGCTTTTGAAGGCCCACATCTCTGCTTTTAACTTTACCACATGTCATAATGCATGGTCAAAGTAAGACTTTTTCCTTGCCACTTGATATCTATTAAATAACCAATTATATGCTATTGAGGCTACGGGGGTAATTTGATATCTTTTTACAAATGTGACCAAAGTGGAAAATTTCACCAAAAATACCCACCATGCCTCATCCAATTAGAAAAATCCATGTAAGTACCAAAAGAACCAATCAAAATTGAGCAGACCTATGAGACCAAAATTGTCCTTTTTGTCAAGAAAGTAGAAATCGACAAGTTAAATCATTTTCTCATCATTTCCCAACCAACCAAAAGAATCCACGTGACCACCAAAGGCTGAGGGATAATTTGACGGGAAAACAATGCCCATCAGACTGTCAAAAACAAAGAAATTTTCCATTCATGCGCAAAATCTGATTTTTCGCTAAGGATGAAATTTTTTGAAACAAAACCAAGTGAATCATGGTTCCAAACATATTTCAACCATGGATTTATATTTTCAAAGGAATAAAAATATAAATTGATCATTCTCGAGCCTCCCTGGTTAGGGAAAAATAGGAAAAAATTGCAAGGCCCATGAGTTTTGAAGAAATTAGGGAAAAAATAGGGTAAACTCAGAGACCTATTCAAAAAAGGGCATGACAATGGATTATGGAACAATTAAAGGAATTCAAATGGAGGTATAACCTTCAGAACATCTAAATTGAGAAGATACAACATTTCATAACACGCAAATCAAAGGAAAATTAGGGAAAATGGTATGAGATCAAAACAAGCACCAACATCGGCTCCGACTCGGGGATGGGAACTTCCTACGAGTTCAAAAAGAACAACTAGTAGACCAAGTGCCAAGAAAAGACCATTGGGTAATGGATTCAAAGAATAAGATAGCATAGTGGAACAACCAAAACCATCCTCTGAAAAACCAAACCGAGAAACCAAAAAAACCAACTCACCAAGGACCAGAATGAACAAAACACAAAATCAGACGAGAACAATGAACTACAAACTTTATATTGGAGAGCATACTAATTCAAAGAAAATAATTAAGGAAAAACTTCAAGTGCCTTCCATTCTAGATATGACTATGCTAAGCAGTTCTGATATGTTTTTAAAATCTTGTCATATGATTGCCTCTCTTTTCCATCTAAGTCTCTATCTGACCACATTTCTTTAAGCTTATCCTTTGTGCCTGGGTCAAATTTTCTACTATCTTTCTAAGCTACATCAAACATCAAAGTATCAAGAAAATCATCCTAATCATGATACCTGCATTGACCAATTTCATGTTTCTTGAAAGCAACATAGCTCACAGAGTTATCAATATCAATATCTGCATGCAATACTTGATAAGAAGCATTGTTGGGGTCCTCAATAGGATATAACGTTTTTTTTTCACCACATAACTTGACAAGGATTCCCTCAATCAGGATGGTTCCATAGGACATATCCATTTGAACACTCCCACCAACATTTGCAGCCCATTTTCTAGACAACAGGATACCCCATTTGGTAGGGTAATCCACAATAACAACATCAAGTTTCAGGATCTTACTTGGATAAGCTACAAGTTGCACTATCAGACCCTTGACACATCCAACCAATGAAACCTCCATAGAATCCATGGTAGTACACATCCCATAAGTTGTTGTTACTTTGAGATCCAACTCATTCATGACCTCAAGAGGCATAACATTGAAGGATGCTTTGGAATCAAACATATAGTTGTGTAATAGCTTATCCTTAATAATCAAAGTAGTAAAAAATGGATCCACCTTCAGCTGAGACTCAACCAAGGATGTTCCCAAATATACTTCAGGTGGCTCACCTAGTTCTTCCAGTACTTGGGGTTTTTTCAACTCTGAAATGGTAGGATGAATCTCAACATTATTTACATTTCTACCTTGGGTGACCTTTTCTTCTTTAAATCCCAAATATTTGAATGCTTTGTTCCTATTCTCATGGATTCTAAGCAATACAACAATAGGAACAAAAATCTTGATCTTACTCAACGTTTGGGCTATATCATATGGAACATACTTGGGCAAGGCAACATTGGGATGGAGATCGACAAATTCATTAGATGGCACAAGAGTTTTTATAGTTTGAGCATGGGGAGGAACACCATTTTTATCTGGGGTGACCAAGCCTTTGCCAGATGTATCATTTTTAGGGGTTTCCTTAGGGATATTAGTAATCCCTGGAATTTTTGGTTTGGCCTGAGGCCTTGCCCCTTTGGCAACCTTACTCCTATTATATTCTTTTTCTTGGCCAACCACAACATTCATTAACAACTACCTATCCTCCTCAAAAGGGATACCTCCATCATACTTCTCAATCATTAGTGCCCTTAAGTATTCAAAATCATTATTAGGTAATTCAAAAGCTTGCACCATATCAATTTCAGAAGTATGAGCGGGAGGAAGAGGTAATACTCAGTGAATGAAATCCTATAAATCTTTAGTAATTCTGGCACTCATTAGATTAGTTGAAGTTTCTCCCTTGTTGTGAATCATGGAGCAACCCATCATGCAAACATCATCATCAGTGTTATCATCATCAGCTTCTTCTTCTTCTTGCTGATCTTCCTCACATGGAGCATGGGGCATGAAACATCTGTCACACCAATCAATGACATTTGTCTCCTCCACAACAGCAACTCTGGCAAGCCAAAGGATCAGGTACCATTCTATTTTCCCTAGCCTGGGACTGTTTATTTCCAAATCCAACAGGTCCCTTGCCTCTGTCATCAAATCTCTAATCATTTCTATGATGATTTGTAAACCTATCTTGGCCTTGTTGCTTGTGCTGACCTTGTGAACTCTGCCCAATTCCTTTTTCTACCTGGGCTAATTTGTATGATATTTCTTTGATAGCCCCTACCAAAGTTTTCACAACTTCCTCCAAATCAGCAGCCTTACTTGTTTGAGGCTTTTCTGGGTTAATTAGTTTTACACCCTCCCTTTTTGGAGGCTTTCTAATTGCCTTGATGTTGTTCTCAATTTGCACAGCCATCGTGAAGGCCTTGCCTCAAATTAGTAGGGTTTTTGTCCCTCAAGTAGTAAGCAATTTTTTTATCAAATGCATCTGAATATTTGATCAAACATGATTCATCACATGGCCTTAAGCTAACAGGAAATCTCCTCAAGGTCTTGTTAAACCTTGTGTTGAAATCATGTACTGACTCATTAGGATTCTTCTTGATGTTTTCAAATTCTGATAGAAGAAACCTAGGGTCAATTCTATCACCATACTGCAATCTAAATGCATTGTTCATCTCTTTCCAAGAATCAATGGAATTATCTAGAAAATCTTTATACCAGTCCCTTGCATCCTCTTCCAAAGTATGGATAAACAATTTGATATATACATCTTCATATTCAATCTCAAAGTCTTCCATCATATTGATAAAAAGCTTTAGATGTTGATCACCAGTTATAGCGTTGTTTCCTTGGAACTTTGGTAATATATTTCTCACATCCTAGGGAACTACATTTGGATAACCAGCCATCCCTGTAAAATTTATAGGACCAAAAGTGTTTACAAAAAATGGAGGTCTGGGTGGGGGCTAGGCCATGTTGTTTTGAGGAGGTGACCCTGGAGGAGAAACAAATTGATAAGGGGCATGGGGTCTTTGAAACACAGGAGTATAACTTTCAAAATGGATATCCCTAAAGGCCTTGTTTCTTGGAAAACCCTATCAACTTTTGAAAAGACAGGGGTAGAATGAGAAGCAAACTTTTCAAATTCAAATGAAGGCCCCTCTCTAGTTGGAGAATTCAATTCCACAAAGAGGCTACCTGATTCATAAGCAGTTGAATGGCAAGTCTTCAATGATAGGCTGATCACTTTCATCAATGGAGATCCCTTTTCTTGTCTTCTGATCTCCAACAACTCTCAAGGATTTTCTTCCTTCTAACTTTGTTTTTCCTAGCTCTGGAAATAATGTCCTAGAAGGATCCCTAGCAAAGAAAGATCTTCTTCCTTCCAACTTTGGAAATATTAGTAAAAAATCTCACTTGACAGAGGTTAAGACACTGGTACTTATCAAGAATCAGATCAATAGGGAGTTGTCACTAAGGATTTCCACCTTAGTTGTGAAAATGCACTAAAATATGATCTGTCAAATGTATGTCAATACTAGAAAGTGGAAATGGAAAGATATGACTTTTCTTTACCCAGATTTATTAATGAAAGCTAGTGCACTAGGTGTAGAAACTGAAATAATTACACACAACACTTGCAACTTTGAATACTTCTTACAGGCCTGAACACAAGATGATGTTTGAAAAAATGTATTAGCACTTAGAGCATATAAGAAGTGTTTACCAGGGTCTGAATATGAACTGTAATCACTATATCCCCAGCAATGGTGCCAATCGGTGTTGGTACCCAAATTGATTCTCCCTCAGAAGGCTGAGAAACATCATGGTTTTGACATGAATCTTAGAGGCAAGAAGAGCATGTTGTGTGTCATTTTATAGCTGGGGAAAGAATGCAGCTTGCTCTTTGTCACTCAGATGTGGAGAAATGGGTAGCACCCTTAAGAGGATTTGATCTATCCTCACTACTTTATGGTTGTGCCTTTCAACCAGGGTGAGAGGACCCTTTTTTAGCCTGTTGTTTGAGGAGGAGATGGAGATATCCTTCGTTGTGTAAAGTTATTAAGAAGACCTTGAAGAAAACATGATCAATACAACAAAATATGAACTCTCACGAGTTGTCACCCTAGATAATGGAGATATTTTCTAAGCAAGGTTAGGCTACTAAAGACAATGAAAACCTGATTGCTTCTGTATGTTTTAGTAACAGAAATTATGCATTTGTATACACACATAGATCAAATAGGGGTAGTATGGGTATGATTGGTTGTTTTTAAATGAATTTTTGGTGGGAGGTGAGGTAGAGATGAACTTGATTCACCAAATCCTTGAGAAATTTTACAAAAATGGAGAGCTTGAACAACATAATGCTTTGGGATAGCTAGGATGTTCCTTTAACCAGAATATGTGCTTCAATGGAGGCCCAGATCAACACTTTTCACACAAACTTCAAGGATCCAAAATGAAGGCTCAAATTGGAAAACTTAACTAAACATTATCAACCTTTGTTTTATCATGCCTAAGATACCCTCAAAGGCTAACAAACAATCTTATAGTCATGCTAGGAGTCACAGTGATTTTAAATTTGTTTATTTCACTATCAAATGAAAGCTCTTCTGATAAATGAAATTGCAAATGCCACCAAACTATCACAAGGATAAGATCTTGTGTGATTCACAAAGATTTCAATGTAAGATTGCAATGGGAACAAGAAAACTACTTGCAGACATTCAGAAATGAAGAAAAAATTTTTTAGCCCAAAAATAACATAGATTAACTCAAGTTTGATTAAATTTATCAGTAGGGGAAAGTTTCTAGAACAATCTCAGAGCTTGTCAATGGCTGTACACTCACAACCACCTTGACATGATCAAATTTAACACAAAGGAGATAAACAAGTTTCTTCAAATGGTTTCTCAGAAGGATGGGTTCTATCAAGCTTTTCTCTTAGAAAAATCAGTCCTGACCTCTAACACTCCAACCATTTGCATGAAAAATTCATGCAATTTATAATACTTCATTTACAACAGAGTTTTCCCCCAAAACAAGAAACATTCAAAGCACCATTGCATGTTACGACCTTCGTGACTCCCAGAATCAGATTTGCAAAAAGGTTGTCAAGGTGTGCAGAAGGAAAATCTCTCCAAATATTTCCAACATTTAATTATTCACCTGGTAATTCATTCTTCATCTCGCATGCCAACTACTTCCTCCTCCAATTTGTCAAATCTGGTTCTTTGCATGCTAACGAAATAAAAACTAAAAATCAAATCGAAGCCCATGGTCAGATCACATCTTAATGGAAAAAGACATTTTCAGATTTTTTCCCACCAAACCAAGATATCAGATTAATGTTCCTCTTCATTTGGCATGTAGGAGACTCCAAGAAATGATAAAAAACCATAAGAATACACATCCCCAAGAGCTTTGGAGAAAAATGGTGCAAAAATCAGATACAGATGCACAGCTACCATTGATCTTTCTTTTGAATTTGGACTGTCCACGTGGGAGATCTGAGTTAAGATGGGCCTGGGGGTTCTTTTTTACTTTTTACACCTTTTTGGAAAAAATGTCAAAATTTCTGCCTTTGAAAAATGGGCTTGACACATGTCCCAATGTGGGTCCCAAAGGAACCGTGGCTAAATTCTTCTATTTCACCTCTTTTTTGGAAAAGGGAAAATTTTCCAAGTTTTCCCCACAGCTCCGCCCTTCTGCTTCTAGTTTCTGATGTGGGTCCTAGTGGAACCATGCTTCCTTTTACACTTTTAACTCCTTTCTCCACAAAAGGAAAATTTTCCAAATTTCCCCTGAAATTCCGCACCTCTGCCATTGACTGGAGAAATTTTTTGACTATTCTCTGTCAGGCCCGTGGGTCATTTTGATGATTTTAATCTTTTAAATAACAAGGGGAAAAAAATCCAAGTTGCCCCCAATGGCCCGCCTCCCGCCTCTTGACTTTTCAAACCTGCCATGCATCTCAATGGCACATCTTGAGATGGTCCCCAAAAGTAGAGACCCTAAATGAGTGCGGGCTCACCACATGTGTCTCAAGCCCTTTAGGAAGTTGCTGAAAGTCTAAGGAAGGAAGACCCAGTGGAAACCTCCACGTGTCTTTATGGCACAACTTCAAGAACCTTATAAGGCTTCAATATGATTTGGCGGGGCTGCACTTCAATTTTAGAACCTTTATTACATTTTTCCAAAAGGGAAAAATATCCAAATTTCTTCCAAAGGCCCGCATCTCCACTTTTAACTTTTGCCACGTGTCCTTCTGCGGGGTCAAAGTAAGACTTTTTCCCTTCCGTTTAAATATTTCTTTAATTAGATGCTATCGGGGCCATGGGGACAAGTTCATACTTTTTTCACAAAGTAGCCAAAAATAAAAATTTTTTTCATAAAAAAACCCACCATGCACCTCATCCAATTAGAAGAAGCCACCTAAGTACTGAAATGACCAATCAGAATTGAGCGGAGCTACTGTACCAAAATTGCCTTTTTGCTAAAAAAAGTGAAAAGTGACAAGTTAAAACATTTTCCTGCCATCCCTTGACCAACCAAAAGAATACATGTGACCACTACTTATAATGCTGAGGAATAATTTGACAGGAAAAAGATGCCCGTTAGACCGTCAAAAACATAAAATTCACCATTCATGCCCAGAATCCAATTTTTCGCTAAGGATGAATTTTTTTGAAACAAAACCAAGTGAATCATGGTTCCAAGCATCTTTCAACCATGGATTTGGATTTTCAAAGGCATACAAATATAAATTGATCATTCTTGAGCTTCCATGGTTGGGGAAAAATAGGAAAAAATGGCAGAGCCCATGGATTTTGAAGAAATTAGGGCAAAAACAGGGCAAACTCAGAGACTTCTTCAAAAAAGGGCATGACAATGGATTCTGCAAACAATTCAAGGCATTCAAATGGAGGTAAAAGCTTCAAAACATCCACATCAAGAGATAAAACATTTCATAACACACAGATCAAAGGAAAATAAGGGCAAATGGTGCGAGATCAAAATGAGCACCAACATTGACTCTATAAATCAGGGCAATTAGGTATAACTTCAAAACAAACAAGAAATAATAATATGTAGTATAAATTTCAATCATCTATATAAGGGAAATCTATAATATTCTATTCAATACGATATCATTTAGAATTATCTAGCATACATTTTGTTCCATACGCTCATCCATGTCAAAAGCATTTGGTTGAACATTAATCTGTTATTTCATTAGGTCTATCCTCACATATCCATACAAACTTACATTCCATGTACCCATTATTCCATTTGCTAATAACCATTCTATCAAATAGTTATTCATGCCTTACAATGAGTGAACAATTCTTTTTTAATAAGGACATGTATCATATATAGTCAAAATTCATGTCCCAACAGTCAATGTTTATCATAAGTATAACATCCAGATATCATTCTTGAAATTCATAAATAAAGCTATCTGATGAAATCCATCTAAATGTCCATTACGATTTTAGTGTCAAAATCACCTTTGTAAATACAAATTCCCATTTTATCGAAGCTGAGAAGTATGCTAGCAAAATAATGAATTAATGTTTCTATACTCTTTCATTACATTTGTCCTGAACCCGAATATTTCCAACTTGTTCACTGAGTAGTGCTCCATGTAAACAATTATTCAGATTTCACTAGCTGACAATATTAGCATAGACTTGCCTCTCATATGAGTAGTTATAACATATATCAATCGAAACCAGCCATAATTAATTTACCTAAATATGTTGTCGAGAGTTTTATTTTGTTTTCCAAACACTGGTCATGCATAATGATGTAATCAGGCCCCAAACTACGTGTGGTGATTCATGAAAATTATAAGGCATCCTTATATTCTATTAACAACCAGTGTTTGGATCTAATCCTTCAGATGAACTAAATACATTCCAAAAGTTGAAATCTAATTTTCTTCTCATCTTCTTGCAAGTTTATCCATAATGGCGCACATACTCTATTAGAATACAGCTTATCATTGTCTATTGGCATAGAATCAGAAAATAGAAGTTTCCTAACAAATGAGAAAAGATAAGCTCTCAAATTACTGTATGAAGAAATAAGTGGGATTTATCTTACCTGTTAAAATATTTCTTAATTGCATTTAATATAACAAATAATACTCGACAATTTAAAGGAATAAAGAGAATGTAATTACTTAAATTTATTATCTATAGAAACTTAATGTGAGACTTTTAAATGTTACAATGAAAAAATGTAATATAGGTGGTATCATTTTAACTATGTCAATGAGGCGACCTCCTGGTAAATAAGTGAGTGGGTCAATCATTTTTACATATAACAATAAAGTATTATGTAGAATTCAAGTTTGGCGTTTTCATCCATAGACATCTTAACATGCTTCAGATTACACCTTTAGATCCAATATTGGGTCAATTTGAACATATAGGTAAACCATAAACGAGATATTGCAGTCAATATAAAATCAAAATGTGCAAGTATGTTACAGAATAATGGTACTGAATTCTGCCCAACGTATTAGTGACTATACTTAAATTAGAGCATATCCTTTCACATTTTCTGAATAGATTGGGAGGAATCAATAGTTTACGGTATCATCGTATTTTAATGTGTTACCTGTGAAATGTTGAAGAAAATATTTTGAACTTCTGCATTGGCTGGCAGTAGGTATCCAAATGGAATAGGAATAGGGGATTAAAGTTAACTTGGGCTTCAATAGTGTGAGAATAAATTTATATCTCTAGGACTAGTACAAATGCTAATAAATATTTGAAATTTTTAAATCTATGAAATAGGGAAGCATGAATGGTAAATGTAGGACCTTGGGTTTATGCAGGATGTCTATTTATGTCAAAGGGTATGAGTTTACAAAATCTTTAACTGACATATGGGAGTAGTTTGGACTATAGATTTCAAATCTTGATTGGAAATTATTAATGGTATCATCTAGGAATGTAACATCAAATTTTCGAGCTTATTGAATAATATGGTCAGTGGAGATAAGGTTTTTCTTTAGGAACGTAGACACAAATGATTTTCTAAGAAGGCTTCCAAGTTGCTAATGACAGATCTAGGGAAGCCATAGAATATAATTGGCATAGGGATACCCTACAATTGTAGTTTAACAGTATCATTTGAATCTTCCCTACCTTAGGTGTGTTTGTTCATGAGATTTCTTGACTCCTGCATCTTTTGTGTGTGCATATGATTACACGTAATCAATGGACCACACTTTATTGTCCATAAGTAGTCTAGGCCTAATCTTACAGCATTGATTTACACTTTACAAAAGATGAATGAATTGACCCCATAAGATCTCCCCATGTTTCACAGAATTAAGTAGAACACATTCAGTATTCAACTGAAAAATAAATGCTGATATACTTGAAGAAAGGTGATTTTTGCCCCATATTCTAGTACAACTTAATCACTTGAGAGTGAATTGATAGTGTTGCTTGATGAAGCCATGTTGAAATTTATTATAGGTGCCACCAAAAACTAGCATCTCCACATTGTGACATCTACAGTGTGGAGATTATGCCAAATCATTATACATTGAACTAAGATTTGATAAGGCTGGGTATGAAACATTCCTGTAGCTAATATTTCATCGGGTCTAACAATGTATAAATAGGTAGGAATGGTCTATATAGTCAACCTTAACTACAGGTAGAGATAGGTGTTTCAATTTTAATGCTTGGATTTAGTTTCTGGTGTTCTTTTAAGAAAATTTGAATGTTTTTCTCTAGCCGCAACCATCAGTCAGAGAACTAGGATGCTAATTGGATTTCAATAGGAATACATAAAAGATATAAATGGAAAATTCAAAACAATTGAGTCAATGCTTGGACTGAAGACCCTTACTACTGCTCCTCAGAGAATAAGGAAATGTGTCAACATAGTGTGATAACTTTAATTAACCAATATCAACAATGAGGAATAATTCCTTGAGTATACCATGGTTTTAATAACAAGTATAGAATAGAAATTTTACACATGAAAAGTTTGTAAAATGCACAATCACGAACACTAATATTTAATGAGCATGGTTCACCCAATAAACATGGGCTACATCCACCAAGAACAATAAGGCTCCATATTTTAATAAATGCCAACAGATGCAATTCACACATTACAATGCATGATGCCACAAATGTGGTACACCCATGTTGTCATAAGACTAACAAATCCCTTAGGCCACAATCAAAGTAGAAAACAATTAACTCCAAGAGTATCATAAGGTGACAAAATGCCACGATAAGTGATATATAGAAGTGTATGCAACAATAGATGTCAACGCCACACAATACATGTGTTAGTAATGTTAGTTGAAAATATAGTAAATACAATATGTATGTAATCAAGTGTAATGAGGCAGTGAAAAAGGTACTATAATGAAATAATAACACCTAGATTGTGTGGAGGGATGCCCCCAAAAGAAGTATGTAAGGAACCATGATAGATCCTTTAATCACGTATAAGTCTATATTTCCTGCATCATGCTCAATATACTTCGGGAATACATGTGTGCAAAGAAGAAAATTGTTATCTATAAAACTAGAAGGATAAACACCAAGTATCATGCAAAGTTTGAATAAAGTATGCTATAAAATGAGGTATTGAGTTTCTTGTTATGAATAGATTTGAATGTTATTATTTTTTGTGATTGTATTAATATTTTTGGAATTTACTAGTGCATAGCTATGTATAAGAAGTATAAGGCACATGAAAATTATCCAATGGAAACTCCTTAACATGTTGAGTAGTTATTGAGTAACATGGAGGATGGAAATGGACCATTGGGGGGCCTCGCCCTCTAGATAGTATCCCCCCTCTAAATATTGTATCTAGAGAGGATTTCCTCCTCAATCTCTTGCCTATAGGTTCATATGGTTATTATTCAAATGTAGGTTATACCATTATGTTGATGTGTTCCAAAGAAGACTTGAGAGGAGAATACAGTGAATTAGATCTAGTAACCAGTGTGTGTAATATAAGACTTTGAATTGAGATTTGTGAGTATAATATTATGTATTGAAAATATTACAATCAGCAAGGAAACCTATTCTTTAATTTTGGTGGATGTGTGGATCAACCATAATGCTAGAAGAGGCATAAAATAATAGGAATGGGCTACCTATTGGAAATGTGCATGACTTACCAAAGTATATGGATGCATGTGTAAGGAAACCTATTCTTTGAAAAGAAGGAAGGTATATCCATATATTCCCCTGAGTATTAGAGGATTCAAATAGTGGTGCATTTGGATGATATAATGTCAATGTACTAGAGAGAATAATTTGTTAGAGCATTATACTTGTAAATATCTACTGAAACAGTGTCCTCTTTTGACTTTAGGTGGTGAGTTTATTGATCATAGGACAATGTTGTTTGATATGATAAGGACATTTAATTTGATCAATGTGAAAAGCCCTATGACCATCAATGATAAGGAAAGAATCATCATCATGAACAATAGGTAGAGATGTAGCCTTAGGATATAACATAGCTTATTGTGGGAAAAATATAGTGCACCTACAAGGAGGCTTACTAGGAGAAATACTTAGGATTTCATCCTATATGTTCTAGTACTTGTAGAGATCCACATATTATCAGGTAAGTCATTGATAGTTTGTTTTGTGATAATCCATGTACATATATGTTTCCACCTTGTTATTAATAGGTGTATTTGTATTATTGTTGCAGTCAATATTGATAGGTGGATTATAATCTATATCATGTTTTGAAGGAGTAGAGATATTTGTAAAATCCATTGTGTTTATCATAATTAGTAATCATCAACCATGATCATCTGTATTTGTGGATGCTCTAAGATGTTAGCCTTGAGATGCGGTGTGTAATGGATCTAATGTGTAATTGATAGTTCTTATAGTTTGTAAAATAGTAGGATGTGATGTTACTATCGAGGTTAGTACTGCCAAAGGAGGTATGCCAATTTTATTCTCTTGTTTGAATAGGTGGCTCTGATAGTAATTGATAGGTTACATCATTCGCTATTTCATTATTTTTAATAGACATAGATGGATCAAATATAAGAACCCATGTAGATTTTGAAACTTAAGATGAATGTGTAGTAGAATTTTTTGTAGAAAATGAAATAAATCCCTTACGCTAAAGTTGTTAGATTTTGCATTGCAAAGCATAGAAATCATTGTCACGATGTTTGTTAATACTATGATAATTGCAAATTGTTTGGCCTTTAAGTTTTGTAAGATGATAGTTAGGGTAGTAATGAGTAGGTAACAAAATGATTGACTGATTATTTAGTAGTTTAGATAAAATATTGTGTTGTTGAGCATACTTTTTAAACCAAAGAGGTGTTTTCTAATCTGGGAATTTGGAACTTTACATCACTTATATGTGACATGTATCATGCACGATGTGTGTATAATATGGCTTCTCAGTGGTCTTAGAGCCATATTGATTTTTATTTTTTGATATATGATGTATATGGTCATTGGAATAATCCTTTAGGTATGTTATCCCACATTTAAGATATGTGATCTTTATATGCACATCTTGGAATTGATCTTGAAAATCATAGTGTAAATCTTGAATAAAATATAAGATATAATTATGAAAGGTATCATCGTTACTAGTAGGAGGAGCTCAAACATGACCCAAAATTGAATTCGCATGGGAAGGTGTCATATTATTAGGGAACTTAATTTTATGCACTAGTTTTGTGAGAGTATCTCTACATACGGGGTTTCATTAAATAAAATGATTCAATGAGACTTGAAAAATGGTGGTACGATACATGATGGCAAAAAAAAAACGAGAGATATATCCCAAACTAAAGAGAAAATGATAAGGTTAATCATATAGAGGGACAAAAATTAAGAAACCATGGGGATAAGACACAAAAAGTGATGTTTAAGAAAAAGACAACCATCATTAAATGAATAACACAACCCTATCTTGAAATAGATTTTTAATTTGATAAAAAAAAGAGGTATTTTTGAATATGATTATGTTAAATAAAAAACCTCTAAGGGATTTTTCCAAAAGTATGTATTTTTCAGAGTATTAATTACTAAAAAATAGTACTTTTGAATTTCCATAAAAGTGTGCTATAAATTAGGGAAAAAACATTTTCATTAAATATGTATAATTTCAAAATAACCTCAATGGAATTTGAAAATAGATTCGTTGTGCTCTATATATGAAATAAAATGTGAGTTGGGAATTATAAGCCTTAGAAAGTGACACAAAGGGTAGAACTAACCATGTAACCCTACAGAAATTTATGTAAATCAAGTTTAGTGTAGATAATAGATAAAAATCAGGTGTGGATATAAATATAAAATGCAGAAATGAACCCTAAGGAAACTAGGGGTTTGAGACATTATATTTAATTCAAGAGTCAAGTTCACAAAATGTTTTCACCCTTTTTTAGTTTTATTAAAGTTTTTACACTATAATCAACACAAGGAATGAAATAAGTGCTACAGGGAGCTATTATGAATAATTAACTTCCAACACTAACCATTCAATATCACAATAATTCATTAATACTTGCAACAAATGTACGCAATGCAATAAAAACTCATAAATACATGGGATTGAGTGCACTCAACTTATTACATGTGATTTTGGACTGATATGGGTGATCTAAATGATGAAACAAGGAGATATAGACCTGAGAATGCCTCGAAACCGGAACTATGACCTGAACATTCTTTCGGGAAGGACCGTCCAATAGGGGTAAGAATGTCAGTACACAATCTTGACCTATGGTCTTAACCCTACTCACAACTGTGATATGTAACGTTCTGGGTTTGTTGCTTGTCTGAATATCTTTTTCACTCTCTCTCTCATTCATTATCGGTCACACTGCGAGGATATCTGAATTCCCTACTCAATCTTTCAAACCCTAACCATAGATGAGAATCTTGTAGAACAAAAATTAGTTTGGTTCTAGGTACCCACGTGCACCACTGACATTGGCACTACTTTAAAGATGCCTCAAAATGCACGTCATTCTCCACCTAACATGTGATATTTATTTGTAGTGCAATAATATTTTATATCTTCTCTTTGACAATGTTTGACTTGAATGGGTGACTTTGAGTGCTTGAAAATATGGGAAGCAGTCCCCTACACCTAGTGGGAAGCTTCAATCCTATATATGGTGTTCCTAACGAATGTATAGAGGTATGTTCTAACTATATAGAGATCTAGTGAATGTATTAAATAAATGGGATTGGGGGTTTTTGATTCTCAAATTTTTAAAATAGATATATGAATGATTGAGATCAAGTTTTGATGGTCATTGAAATCTAGCATAATCTTAATGTCCATATGATAAACCTAAGAGATCTAGGAATGTTCAACATATTTCTCTTATGTGACAACCTTGTAATGAAATTTGGGACTTGAATTTAGGTCATTTCATACGTCACCATGGAAACTATTGGAGAGTCTTTAGACAATGAATTTTTTAATGATGGAGGCATCATCAAATATTTCAATAATTGGGTGTTTGTGTTTAATATAGTAGAAAAGGTTTTTTTAGATTTCAATTTAGTGGAAGGTGGTGGAAAAAATAAATAGCTCTAAAGAAAACTGACATCTTCAAGGCAAATGTAATTGAAGTGACTTAAGATCAATTATGTTGAAAGTAGAGTTCATTAATTACGCTAATTAATTTGTGTTCTTTAAAGCTGGTCAATTTTTTAAAAAAGGCATTGGAAAAACCTTCAAAACACCCCCACATTGTACTCTTTTTTATATAATGGGAAATATAAAATAAATTTCTAATTAAAAATGTAGGAAAACCATTTTAGAATATAAATTTGTTGGTAAGGATAATTTTAAATTTTCAATGGGTAAAATGTTTTATTTGTGATGGAATTTTTTTGTTTATTTAGAATGCACCTCTACAACAACATAAAATTCAATTTGGAACTTGTAATTATGTTGAATTGTTTACTAAATGGGTTTAAGGCTGGTTGATTCTCTTGTCGAACAAATAGATAGACAAATGAGATCATTGGTGGATGGTCAATGACATATGAAATTTTCTTAGTGTCCATATGGTGAAACGAAGACTTAAAATAATCCTCAACAAATTTCTCTTATGTGATAACTTTATACTGGCATTCAGAACTTGACTTTAGGACATTTTAAATGTCAATGTGAAAACTATTTGTAAACTTGTACATAATGCATTTTTTAGTGATTAAGGGGTTAGAGAAACTTTTGACACTTGGGTCGTTAAGTTTATTATAGTGGATAGGGTATTTGTAGGATTCAGTTAGGTGACAAGTGGTAGAATTTTTTTTAGATATAGGAACAAAACATGCGGCCGATGTAAATTTCGCCAAAGTGACAATAGATAAACATTTTGAGGACATTTTCACTTGGAGTGGGGGACTTCCTAGATGTTGCCACTACATTTTTTTCTTATTTTTTAATGGTTTCTAAGGACCAATTACACCCATCACACACCTAAAAGGATTTTAAGAAAATAAAAATAAAATTTCCTTGCTTTATGTATTCTTTATCACTTATCGAATCATATCCATCCTTGAAATATTATCTCCTTATTTTGTCATAGGTACAAAATATATTGTTTTATGAATTTCATTTATGTCAAAATATCTTCCTAAAATTATTCTCCCTTAATTTTTTTTATTAAAATTAAACTGATATATCCAATTAATAATATTAAATTTGATATTAAAAAGTGTAGGTTTTGACCCTTAAATCATTTTTTGCAATTTTTTTGGCTACTTTAAGTGTGATATTGCACACATGTGAGTATTGTAAGCGATATTGAGATAATAAATTGGAGAAAATGTGGTGTTTTTTTTTACTAAGGATAAATAGTTTTGAAGGGACTATACCCTGAGTACAAAAAGGCTAAAGTAGCCAGATTCCAGAAGGAGAAAACCTAACTAAGAAAGGCTAAACACCTTAAACATGTAGGACCAAAAGCAAGATATATCAGTAAAGTGATTACAAAAATATCTATCTGAACTGGATCCGAAGAAGAACAAAAGGACCAAAATACTTTAAAGAGGGAACCAAAACACGGCATCCCAGTAAGAAAACAACAACAAAACCACCAAAAAATAACTTCACAACAACTAAACAACACCTGGGCACTGCACTATTTGATTGCCCTGTCAATCTTGACCTTAATTTTTTGAAGGGAGGTGAATAGCGCAATGGCCATCGCATGTGAAGGATCATTCATGTCTGCCTAAGTAAGGGCAAGGTCACGAGTTTCATTACAATCCCAGATGTCATCAGGAATACCACTAAGGCTGTAAAAACTTCTCATGTGGTACTCCATAAAATTATAAACACCTTTCAGTGTAGATATGATGCACTCGTGACGTCACTTGGCATTGCCCAGCCAGACATCAAGTGAAAGGAGCTTCTTAAATATCTCAGCAATATTATCATTGTCCTTAGAATTTTGTAACTTCCTCTTTCCTTTTGTTTTTTCCAAATTTCTAGGAGCATTTTTGAGGTCCTTAATCTCCTCTTCATGCTTTCTAACCCTGGTAAGAAGATCCACATCTTTGCATTCTTAAATAGGTTTACTGATATGCAATAAGTTCTCAGGAAGTTCAATATCCCTATGGCTTCACATAATCCTTTGTGAACAAGGTAGGGAAACCTTATTCTTTTTACCTTTCATATTTTTGCTAGAGGTAGCAGAGTCGAGACCTTTGTCGACAGTGATAGGGAGAATAACAGGGGGAGTAGGAAGAGGGTGAGAGAAAGAGATGCAGTGGTGGTGGATGAGTAGAATCAGACCTTGGTATAGGGGTATGGCCTAGGTATGATTCTGGACTTTGAAAGCAGACCTTTCCAAGGAATTTAACAGATAATGCGGGAAATTGATGGTTAGATTCCTAGGAAAATGATTGAGAAATATTAAATACTTCAAGGGAATGATGACATATCTTCCCTCAAGTGTGATGTACCTAACCATCATCGGTGCTATCTCAACAAAGGGCTCAAGGATAGAGTTCCAATTTTATTCCAGTCGCGACAAACTCATGGTGCTCCCCTTCCTCAAGAAATTTTTTAGCCTCAACCTCACAGTTGACTCTTTTGTTGAAGAACTTGGCTCTATCGAAGTTCAGGCCCATGACCTAGGTGATGAGTTCCTCAGAGATATCGACCCTAGATTCTCCATACTCAACAGTACATTTTCTCCAACCATTTGTTAATTTCACCGAGATGTCCCGATCAAAACCTTACATCTTTTCAATGAGATTTGAAATACCCCCCATTTGTAGATAATGCCAAGGAATTATGTCATTTTTCCAGGTTGGATTGTGGATGGGTTTGGTCTTTCATGGTGGCCCCCCCATTTTTCCGGTATTTTTTCTTCTCTACATAACGGTAACAATTTGAATTCCATTCGACTCTATACCATCTCTGCTTTTGGGAAACTATGAAGTCGTGCAAAAATTTATAAAACATCATTAAACTTAACATTGAAATTAATAATCACATCCTTGGCACCTGCTTTGTATCTATTAATGATTGTGTTCAAAATCATGTATATATTTAGTGATGTCATCAAGTACTTTGGCTGGAAGAGGTTCGCCACTTAACCATGTTTGCATTGTGTTGTTGACATCAATATTTGCTAAACTATCGACCACTTTATTGCCTTCACGATAGGTGTTGATAATCTTACAATTATCAAAAAAATTGCAAATTTCAATAGCTTCATTAATGAAATCCCTAATAGACCATATTGGAGTTCTTTTGATTTAACAAATTAATAATGTTCAACAAATCCCCCTAAATTATAATATTAGAAATATTACAATCTCTAGCCAACCTTATTCCCAAAGCGCTGCTAAAGCTTCCAAGTAATGATTTGTTTACTTACCTATCTTGCCCAAAAAAATGGCAACAAAGAATCCTCTGTGATCTCTTATCACCCCATGACCTTCCGAATCCACAGGATTACCTTCTGAAGCTCCATCAAAGATCAATTCGTACCATGCAGTGGGTGGCTGAATCTAATGTACATAAGATTTTTGAATGTTGTTGTTATCCTTATGCTTAATGCTATCAATGCCAATGTTCGAAGTAGAAAGAATGTGATCCTCTTCCTTGGGATAAATTTAATTTTTGGGAGGCTAAAATATTTCAATGTTGTCTTTCACTACAATCATAATTTCTTTAAAGACTTTGTACATATCTTTCTGGTATTTCTAAAAATAACATCATTTCTAGCTTTCCAGACTCTCCACATGGTGTGGCGGAGAACCATTTTCCATAGCCTCCTAATCACACAATGCTTGTATGGGGAGTTCCATTGTTCCCATGCCTATAGACAAGTATGGGGGAAAACCCATTTCTGATTGAAATTCTCAAAAATAAGATGCCAGACTTTGGAAGTACACTTACAATGCAAAAAGAGGTGTTTAATGTCTTCACCTTCTTCTTGGCACATAAAACCCTTCCTAATGAGATTTTCATTAGTGAAAATCTTACCCTGGATGATAAGCCACCAGAAGAAATTTACTTTAGCAGTTAGCCTAGGCATCAAGAGCCTGTGCTAATCAATTTCACTTTCAATAGAAGCAAAAAAAGAATTGTAACCAGATTTAACTGAATATTCTCCATCAAAGGAGTATATCCAAATAATATCATCCTTATTATCATGTTTACTGACATGTATTAGAGAGAGATGAGTCTGCATGGAGGAGACATCGGGCTGCATATTTTCCTTGTCAACTTTGAGTTACTTCTAGTTCCTTCTGTTGCTAGACACCTCAATATAGTCTTTGAATTTCTTTCCATAATTTTTAATTAGGTTATCTTTGATGGAGCTAAATTTTTTATCCCAAATTATGTTAGACTAGATGTCATTCAAGAAATCAATGTCCTGTCCATTTCTAAGTTTCTATCTATAGCCTTGAGAGAGAATATACCATATGTGAAAAAGATTGTTCCAGAAAAGTGATCCATTTGGAAGCAACTAGTCAAAGAGAAAGGAATTCATGTTCTGATTAGAAAGGTATTTGACTTTGATAACTTAGTCCACGGTTTTTTCTCTTTGATTAGCCTGTAACCCAATTTTGTAATTAAAGCAACATTCATATTTATGATATCTTTGATTCCTAAACCCCCGATCCTATTTGGCTTACAAACCTGATCCCATACTACTAAATGATATCTAAAACTTTCTTCTGTCCCATGCCATAAGAACTATTTTTGAATTTTTCCAATGCTATTCACCACTGCTGCTAGAATGTTGAACATCGACATGATATAGATGGGTAAATTTTGAAGAGTGCTTTTATTCAATAAACATTTACCAATACTTGAGAGGATAGCCCCTTTCCACCCAGCTAATTTTTTCTGAAATCTCTTAATCAAATCATTCCATACCTCATTAGAAACCTTACTAGTACTCATAGAGAGTCCTAGATAAGTAGTTGGGAGGGAATTTATTTTGCAACCAAGAATGAGAGTAATCTTTTTTTGTCTTTCAGTTTGACTATTGAAGAAGTATATCAAGATTTCATCAAAGTTTAATTTCTGTCCTGAGGCTTCCTCATAGAATCGGAGAATGGTTTTGATAGACTTAGCTTCAATGATGGAGGCCATAAGGAGTAGAATAGTGTCATCAACAAACTATTGATGGGAAGAAATCTGATTATCTGAAGTATCTTGAAAGCCTTTTATCATACCATTGTATATAGATTTTGTGATAAAATGACTGAGACTGTCAGCCATTATGATGAATAGCAAAGGGCACATGGGGTCCATGTCATTACAGACCCCTTGTTGTATGCCTCTATTGCTAGCAAAAAAACCAATAGGCTCACCATTGACAACCACTTAAAATCTAGGAGAAGAGATGTAAGCTTGGACAATTTTTCTGAATTTATTTTTAAATCCAAACTTGGTCAGTACCTCATCCATGAGTTTCCAAAAGACTCTATCAAATGACTTATGCATGTCTAACTTTATTTCCATCCCATATTTTCTGCTTTTAGCCATTGAATGAATTATTTCATGGACGATAATTACCCCATCCTAGATAATTCTACCTTTTATAAATCCACACTACTATTGGGAGTTAATTTCTATGAGAAGAGGCTACAGTCTAGTCGTTAAAATGTTAGTGAAAATTATTTAAACCACATCAACCAGGTTGATTGGTCTAAAATCCTTAAAATCCTTTGCATCTAGCTTCTTAGGTGCAATCACAATATGTGTGTTATTTAATTCCTTAATTAGATTTCTAGTTCTGTAAAACTCATTTACATCTTCCAACAACTCTTTAGAGCATATATCCTAACATCTTTGGAAGAATTTAGCAGAGAATTCATCAGGGCCCTGAGCCTTATCACCTTATAGATAAAAGATAACTTTTTTCAACTCCTCAATGGTGACAGCTTTAGAAATCCTCTTCAATCTCTCTTCTAGAAGCAAATTGTTAAGAATGGAGTCTAAAAGGAAGGAGGTTGCTTTCTCATTATAAGAATTGTTCTCTGTTAAAATATTCTCATAGAATTTTAGGGCTTCAGCTTTAATATCCTTAGCAACATTAGTAATGGTACCATTCCCCTTGGGGACTTGAGTAATTTTTTTTCAATCCCTATGCTTGAGAGTGGTCATATGAATTTTTTTTGTGTATCTGTCCCCAGACTTTAACCAAAGAGCTCTAGATTTCATTCTCCAAGAGGTTTCCTCACGACCATTGATATTATACAGGTCAGAAAGAAGTTTATTTTTTCTTTGGTGATCCTCATGAGTCATACCTTTCATTGAAACTTTTAGCTCAAACTCTTCCATTTGTAACTTAATCTCTTTTTTCTGATCAAAGATGTTGCCAAAAACATCTTTAATCCAAGTTCTAACCTTTTGCTTCACATTTTTCAGCTTCTGAAGAAGTTTGAATTGAGTTGTTCATGTCCCTTCCTAAGTCCATCATTCTTTAATTCTATCTAGAATTTCCTCATGCTCAAGCCACATCTTTTCGAATTTGAAGCTACAGTGAAAATCCTTAGACCGATTGAAGAAGTTAAGAGCAATAGGATTGTGGTCAGAACTAGTTCTGGGTGAAGAGGATAGATGAAAATTCAGATTTAAGATCTAGTTAGCAGTAATGAGAGCTCTATCCAATATTACCTGAATCAAACTTTCTCCAATTCTTCTGTTAGACCAAGTGTATTGATTACCATGAAGTGCAATGTCCATAAGATTGAGATATGAAATGAAGTCAGCAAAATCTTCCATGCTAGTAGAGAAATCAGGGTTCCCTCAAAATTTCTCCCCAGGGTTTAGAGGAGTGTTAAAATCCCCCATAATCATCCAGTTAGATTCCTCAAAATTAATTCTAAACCAAACTAACTCTTTCCATAAACTTCTTCTACCAGTAGCAGTATTTGGAGCATAGATATTGGAAAGGAACCAGCTAGAATTATTCTCAAAAATTTTAAAATTCATAGCTAAATAATTTTGAGAGGAGAAAATCACATTACCATGCACAATTTTAGTGTCCTAGAAGACCGCCAAACCTCCAGAAGCCCCTTAAGAATCAGAAGCAGCAAAGGCAGCATTCTCCCAGAAAGTTGCATGACATACAGTGTTTTATTCCAACATTTTTCTTTCCAAATTTTCATCCATGTCTTCACCTTATCTAGATAATTATATATGATGAAACAAAAAATATGAAACCATAAAAAAGTAAAATAAAATAATACTAAACTTCAATCGATAGATAAATTCTTCCTTTTATTCATATATCCATTCCCCTGAGGGGCTTAATTATCAATGAATGTGTCTTGCATCACTTGTTATTCTAAGATAACTCAAGCTTTAAACTTGAAGTTGGGATTTCAAAGTAAAACCTGATAAGGATGCTAAAACATTCTACAATACATATGTCTTTGGATTGTGTTTCAAACAAAGGTAATTTTTGAGTTTTCCCATTTTTAATCCCTCTTTGTGAAATTTGAATGCTTAAATAGAGACCAAATAGTAGATACAATTTTGGCAAGAAAAATATGATCGACAGAATGGGTAGGCAATATGAAAGTATTTAATTCAAACCTTTTGATTTCCAACATTCCATTCAAGTCTTGATCTTATCTATCAAAATACAAATGATCTTCTTGAAAATCATGATGCCATAAATTTAAAAAATATGGAATCTTTATTGGAAGATAAAATCTACTTGGTAGTTACACTCATGTCATTAGTGCGAATGATAGATGCACTATAAACTAGAAGTCGTATGGCACATATTATTTACTATCAAAAAATTTGTTCTGTAGTATAAGTATAGGGCATGCATGTATATAATCTCCATCATTTGATGTCTCAATTTCCATTCATATAATAGTTTTATCTACCAAATTATATGTCATCTAGTTCACAACCTTGAAGCCAAAAAAAAATACAAATTTTGACTAATAGATCATTTATCTCATAGGAAAATATTTTTACTAGCTCAATTATTGTCCCATTCATGCAACTCCTTCCCTGTAATTACTCGGGCTTAAAAATAAGAAGGGGACTTACAAAGTTCTACTACAAGTAAGTGGTGTTGTTTTCTTTTGTACCTTACCCCTAATGGATTTCCCTCTTTTTTGGTCTCGTAAAGAACCAATTGCACTCATGTGAATATTGCAAGAGAGATTGATACAATAAAATGAAGCACAAATACTAAATAATATTTGGGTATGAACATTATAAGCCATAGTGAGAGACATTTAGCTACTTAGTTCCCACCATCTTATTTCTTAATTTCTATTCACATCTTTTCCTTGTCTCACAAATTAAACACTACCAGTTTAAACCATTGACACTAGAAAATTAAATACATAAACCCCAATTTAAGAGCTCATAAGGCAAATCAATGTATGAGATAAGTTATTTTCACATTGTTTCCCCTTTTGATTTCGCCACCCTCTGAATTCTCTAACCTTTAGCCACTTCTTCTTCACCCCTCTTCCTCTCCCTTTGATTCTTGCCCTCCAATTTAACTCCTTCAAAATATCTATTTCGGCAGTTCCATTGTACATTTCACCTATGATTGTTAATAAATATTGTTCTTCAAATTATTCATAGTAAAGGTGTGGTATCAATAAATATAAAATATTTTTCATATTTAAAAAAATTTAACACACTAATATCACTTTTATATAGATCAATATATTTTAAAAAACTATATTTGAAGGTAACAAGTTGAAGTAAATTGAAATCTTCTATTTTAAGATGTACTTTATTGATGAAAGCACTGAAAATATATAAACAAGAATGATTATAGGTACCTGTTTTTTCTATTTTAAGGAGTCCACCATTTCATTCATGAAATAATACACGTATAAATTATATTGTTCAATTTTAATTTTAAATTTTTATGTCCAATATACAAAAGTTAAATTATTAAGATAAAGGTACAAAATAAATATGTTTTTACTTTTAAAATAAAGATATTTGACAGGTGAGATAATTTATTAGTTTTTGATCAGGAATCCTGTAACATAGTTATGGGCATCTTTACTCATATTACAGAGAACACATACCTTATTATAATAGGATAAGTAAGAATATATTTATAGTGGGGTCTTTCTTGAGGTAATAAATCACAATTGGAAGGAATTCATGTTTTTTAAATCATCTAAAAAATAATCCTCTTAACATTTTTTGTTAGATATTTAAAGAGATTTATATGTTGATGGATAACTAGACAAAACCTTTAACACCATCATCATGACCAATTGGATTATAGCCCTATTCATGACAGGTTAGATAAATTAATTATATTAGATGATTGATATAGTTATAACTACACATATGAGAGAAATGTTCACACCACCCAGTCAACATAAATTCTGACTCATTGTCTTAGTTTGGGCAGCAGTCAATGTTTTTAATATGACTTCTATTGTTGTGGAATCACAAAACCTATGATTGTTTACAAGTGAATGGTTGAGGAAATCAATTCGATTTCATAACATGGAGATTTTCCCAAAGTGTGGGATTTTGTAATCAGGAAATCTCTCCAGAAGAAGGCCGGCTTCTTGTCCTATCCTAGTGCTAACTATTCCAAAGTGCATAGAGTTGTAGATCTAACCCTAATCTAATATTTCCAAGGAGAAAAAGATAGAGAAAATGCATGAAAATATAACCTACTCTAACAGAAGGTGATGCATCAATAAGGATGTTGAATAACCTACATAATAAACACAACACTACCAGAACCTTATAATGAAAAAAACAACAATACAAAACAACCTTGCATGCAATGAAAGATCGAAATGTTTCAATATAAAATAGAAGAGGGTTTGAAGAATCTAAAAATCTGATTTTATTTCTCACAAATTTGATACAATACATCACATTTAGGGAAAAAGGCACAGATTTTGCATTCCAATGTTCAATAGGGAGGTTTGAATTCTCCGCAAATATCTTGAAGATACGAAAGAAGGGAGGGGCATTTACAATTTCTCCAACCTTTTGAAATGAGATCCTCCTTACAATATATAGGAAGAATGAGAGGAAGGAATATTGCTTCAACCACCCTAAAATGCATTAAAATCACCTCCAACAATGATGGGTTCTAATGTAAAAACCATACCTCCTTCTACTTTCCCTTTTTGCGGAAGAAAGGAAGCCCATACCTCATCATTTGGGTAGGTGAGAAATTGAAAACATTCCTCTAAAATGGTTGATTGTATTTCCTCATTTTTTAAGTTTGTTTTTGTGCAAATCCAAGCTACAAGTCAAAAGTTATGGAAATATAAAGATGAGAGTTCCATTATGTAATAGACTAGAGTACCATTATGTAATAAATGAGAGTGGTGATCTCTTTCTTTTCAGACTCTGAATTTCATCACATCCTCCAAAATCTGAATTTTCAGAATTCAGGATTCGGAACTTCGAGCATTTTGATTTTATAGTATGGGTTACTCTTCATCTTCCTGAATTCATGAAACCTCCAAAATTCTAAAACCCCGAAGCCTGAATTTCAAAATTTGCGTTTCAGACTTCAAGTTTATATTTTATTGGACTAGAATTTCAATGTTCAAAAATACCAAGACCCCGACATCTAAAAATTGGACTACAGGTATCATACGTTTGCATTTTCGAGGGTTTAGAACTTCAAGTTTTGGGATTTCAGGACCTCAAGTTTCAAAAATTTAGGACTTTGGGTTTTGAGGTTTTACGACTTCATGTTTTGGGGTTAGATTATACACTTAACACATAAAACCTTTGGAAATGTGAAAGCCTCAAATCTGAATTTTGGACTTTGGGTTTCAAACTTTGAACTACCGTTTTTCATGTTCCTCTCCACTGAGTCCAGGAATTTCTCTTCGACCTAATTCAAATGACTCTACATCCAAATTCTGAATTTCAAAATTTAGAGCTTCTTCATTTTCCGAACTGCTCTAGAATGTGTTGTTCCCTCTTCAACCTTTTTAGCCAATCCTGATATGTGATCTCCCCTATCCGAATCAATCCCTTATTTTCTCTCTATGGGGTCTTGTTTTTCAAATTTTTCCTCAAGGGAAAAATTAGATAACAGTTTAGTGACTCATAGGATTACCTACCTACTAGGTGAAAGATCATTTTCCTTGAAGAATCCATTAGCCATGGAGTTATAAATGGTATACTGATACTGACAGATTACACATGAAACTTTCACCCAACAACTTGCAACCTAATGATCATGAACCAGTTCGACTTGCACTCTCAATTCTTATAAGGAAATCTTGAAGATGATATTTGTGAGAGTAGAAAATTGTGTTGACCTAAAACTTCACCTATTCCTAAAATGGAATATCTAGAATCCTAATTTTAGTTGCTTTATATTTGTTCTCCTTTGAAATTAGGAACTGTTCCATACAAGTTGGAACTTCTTCCCTATTAGAAAATTCACCTATGGAGGCACACTCAATGCAAAATGATAGAAATTTTGAGAAAAACAACATTTTCTGAAGGCACTTAGGGAAATGAAATCTAAATTTCAAGAAGACAATGTCCATATGCACTTAGAGGAACTAAAATCCTAAGCTAATATTTATAGGGTGAGACCTTTTACTTTTCAGTAACAATGTTTAAGATAGACTCCGTTAACTGAAATCAAAAGTTCCTCTCCCTCCATTGTAAACACTTAGAAGGAATTTTTATTCTTACATCCTGTGACTATGTAGGGGCCACTCCAAATGGCATCAAACTTAGAATGCCTACCTGGTTTTTCTCTATCTATATCCCATTTCAAAACTAGGTCCCCTTCCTGAAAGGTCATTTCTCTTGCTTTCTTAAATCAAACCATCTTTTCACAAAGGCCTAATATTTCTCCATCATCGACACTACATGTTATTTGATTTCTTCCAATTCCATCAACTCTACATACCTAACCTCCATTGGTTCAAATTCTGAAAACTCCAACTATCTCATGATCCCCAATGCGGGTAGCTGCAATGATATAACTACTTGTTGACCTCTTTTTTGTTATCCAGTTAGCCCACAAGGCTAATTTCAGCTTGGTATGCCATGTTCTTTTATTTTCAACTAGATTCCTCCTGACGATCTTCAACAAGTTCTTGTTCTTGGACTCTAATTGTTCTGTTACCCTGATGGATAATAGTTAGAAGAGGTGCTCAAGTAGATACCATTCCTAACAGTCCATTCAGTGATCTTGGAACCTAAGAATGTTGATACATTACCTTATATGATAGTTGTTTCTACACTGAACCTAGTCACTATCCCTTCATAGAATCCTAGTATGCTAGACTCATTTGCTTCCTTGAGTGCTATCGCCTCGGCCCACTTGGTGAAATAGTTTGTTTCCATGAGTATCCACTTATGGCCTTGGCTTGAATTTGGATTGATGGCCCCAATGATTTCCAATCCCCATTGCATGAATGGCTGGTCAACTCAAATTGGGTGCAATGGAAGTGCTGCTAACCTCTCCTTTCCTGTGAAGAATGCACATTCTTTACAGTTCTTGATCCATGTGTAATGGTTATTGTGGGTCAATAGTATCCCACCTTCTTTATTTTGAGAGTTATTACCTCTGGAGAAAAACTACCTTTGACCTCTCCATCATGAAATTCCCGTAACACATTTTTAACTTGACATGTTCCAATGCACCTCAGTAGAACTCCATTAATGTCCTTCTTGAAAAATATGCCATCAACAAGCACAATGGCTTGTAATATAAAGTACCTTCTCTTTTCTTTGATCATTTCGAAATGGAATAGTCCTATTTTTAGGAAATGTATCATATTTTGAGTCCAACAAGGAGTTGGAACATTATCATTTGCTTTCTCTTGATCATCCTATAGCACCAAAAGAGTCTATTTTTCATGACTTGCTTCAACCATGTTACTCAAGGCTAGTTGTTCACATAGTCCCTTTCAAAAGACCAACCTAGTGAATTTAATTTAAATGTCATACTCCATGATATGAATGATCAAGCCTACATGTTTATAATTCAAATTCTTTTTCAATAGGAAGTCCTTGATTATGTATGGGAAACAAGTAGTTGAACTTGTTGTTAGAAACTAGGTGTTTGAAATTCTTTAAACTCTTGATTACCATGAGGAAATTCTTCTCGATGAAGGAGTATATCACTTCATATTCCTCTAAAATTTCACTAAAGAATGAACCTGGCTGTTCAGAACCCTTTTTATTTTGCTGCATTAGGATTGCAAAATTGTCTCCCCACCACCAAAGGCATAAATCATGAAGCCTTTGGAGAAGTTTAGATTAATCAAAGTTGGGGCTTGAGATATAGCCTCTTTGATATCCTCAAAAATGAATTTACCCTCAACTTTCTACTTAAATTCCATGCTCTTCTTCAACATCAACGCTTTTGGCTTCACAAGAGAGAAAAGTTTGGTACAAAGATTGTGGAAAAAATTGATCCTTCCTAAGAATCTTTGAAGAGCCTTCTTGTGACTTTGGATAATTCTCGAATTGCTTCAACTCTCTCTAGGTCAGTTAGCAATCCCTTCTTTGACACAATGTGGCCTAGAATCTTTCGTTCATGCGCTAGAAATACACACTTAATTGGGTTTAAAGAAACTTTAAATCTCCAACACCTTTGAAATACTTGTCTCAAATAAAAAAGGTGATATGATGCATTTTTTGAGAACACAGTGAGATCATCAAGATAAACTAGCACTATTTTTTTTTCAACCCCTTGAATGCCATATCCACTGCCCTCTCGAAAGTGGCTCTAACATTTGATATTCCAAATGACATCTTCCTATAGGCATAGGTGCCCCACATAGTAGTGAAATCCATTTTGAATTGATTGTCTTCTTTAACCAGTATCTGGTTATACCCCGAGTAGCTATCTAGGACAGAGAATCTTTCTGAACCGGCTACCACCGAGAAGATTTTCTTTATTAAAGGGAGTGGGTAGTGGTCCTTGAGAGATGCCATGTTCAGGTCCTGAAAGTCTAAAAACAACACGATTTCTCCGTTCTTCTTCCTAACCGGCACCAAGTTTGTAACCCAACTGGAGTGCTGGAATGAAAATATAATGTTCATGCTTCTATCAACTTGTTTAAAATCTTTCATCCATTAGAGGATCGATGTGATGGGTTAACTAGTATTTTCTTTTATCCATATGGGCCTAACATATGGATCTAGTTCAATTGTATGATGTGCCAAATTTGGATTCAACCCTCATCAGATCTTCATAGCTCTAGGAAAAGACATTTGAGAAACTCTTGGAAAAGTTGTATGAACTCATATCATCTCTTGCTCGGTGTTTAATTTACCAATTTGTATTGTTCTACGGCTTAGTGATATTATGAATTGGGTCTAAATTTCTTCATGTACACAATATACACCTAATTATGATTCTTTATTTTCCCTTATAAGAATAAAAAACATGCCTTTTGAATTGTCTATTCATCTTGAGTCAAATCCAGAATTCCCTTTACAACCTTAGTACCTATTTCTAGATCATTTGAACATTCTTCGTAATCAAAAGCTGAGAAATTGTACGTTGATTTGGGCTAAGCAGTATGAGGCTTAATGTGAAAGTTCACAATTGGTTCCACCCTGATAAGTGGATTTGGCTCTATTGAACGTCATCCTGAATTCCAGTATATACGACTAATATGTAAGATAGGTGATCTCTTCCTTTTCAATCTTGGCAGTGAAGTCCCTTCGACTAGCATAGGGAAAATTTTTGTGGCAAGTCAGGATCATAGAAACATACTGGAAGATCTTTGATTTCAGAGTTTGGGTTACATGCATTCAACTTCTTGAGGTTGTGAAACCCAAAAACTTTGATGACCCCAAAGTCTGAATTTCAGAATTGGGGTTGTCCCGAATATAAGCTACACAACTCCTCTCAAGACTAGGGTTTGAACGATACTAAAATGTTGAAACCATCTAAATTTTCTATTTTCTTTAGCATTTGAGTTTGGACATACTTAGCCCCTGAATTGATCATTCAGTTGTACACCAAGTGGTTTTGAATAATTAATGACACAAAGAATGGTGTTTGGGTTTTGGGAATTCTAGTTTCTTGGACTTGAAGGTTTTTTTTTGTTCAACACTTTAATTAGTGAGGGATTTCACGACTATCGGGTTTGGGGATTTAATCCATTCGAGCACATAAAACCTCTAAATTAGCCGAATGCATCAAAGTAAAAATATCATTGGAATCCTGGGATTTCCAATTTTGACTCCCACATGCTTGCCTCTCTGCTCAATCCCAATGTGTTTTCTTCAGCCTAACTTCGATCGGCATGATGTTGAAAGGGGATAGAATTATCCTTTTGAGTTTCCCTTACATTGGCACAACCTCTTATTGCAATCTTGAATAGGCACATCTTACTGCTATTCAATAGGTTCCTTAGGTTGATTAGCCCTATTCGATTAGGATTCCTGCATTTTCTCTCTGTGGGGTCTAATTTGTCCAATTTTTCCTAAAGGTGAAAAATTAGATAACAATAACTAGAGTATATCGGTATTACCCTCATATAGGTGAAATATTAGCTTCTTTGAAGTATCCATTGGACACCAACCCTATAAAGGTATCCTGATACTCCATCTTGTACATTCTATTTCTCCACATCTTGGAACCAAGTGGTTTCCATTGGACGTAGTTCTGCTTGCATCTCAATTTTATAGGAAATCTTGACAAATAAGAATTGCACATTGAGTAGAAAATGGGGTTGACATGGATACTTTTGCTATTTATCCTGAGAACCTAATTTTATTTGCAGAGAAGCTCAGGAGCTTTTCCTATTTCAGATTAGCAAGAAGTTCCATACAAGTAAAAAATTTCACTGTTAGAGGTGGACCTAGAGGTAGGCTAAAGGTGGATTGCACTCAATGATATAAAGTTCTGAGAGCAATAGATCATTGTGCCAAAGGAATTTAGAATTTTGGGTTTAAACTAATCTTGGAAAATTTGCATAGCACTTAGAGGAATTAAAAGTACCTAGGTCTGAATACTTAAAAAAGTGAGAACCTTTCCTTTTTCAATAGCTTTTGGGTTTCAGGGTTTTGGAGATAGGAAATGACCAGTTCAAGAATGAAGTCAAAATTCCCAAAGGGTCAAAATTTAGAAGGAATTCTTAAAGGGTTAAGATCTGTCCTTGATAGGGGTCCACTCCAAATTTCATCAAACGGAGAATACCTACTTGACTTTTATCCGGATTGTGCCACATTTAAGAATTTTAGGTCTTGGTTCCTCACAAGTTTTTCTCTTATTTCTTATCAAACCATATTTTGACCAAGGCCTGAAAAGTTCCAAAGTTTGAAATTCATCATTGGGTACTTCAGAGTTTTGGAATTTCGGGTTTCCAAAGCTCTTCATAGATACTCTCAAGTGGTTCAAAGTAGATGAACAGTAACTCAATGCTTCCTAAAATCTTCAATAAGGGTATCCAATGATTTTGACTAGCATTCTTTGATTTCACATAGAAAGAACTTTTTGGAGAGCTTAACTATTGGGCTATTTGGTGTTACCCTTATCAGCCCACAATGCTAATTTGAGCTTGGTATTCCATGTTATTTGATTTTCATCCAATTGTCCTAATAATCTTCTACAAGTTCTTTTTCATGGACTCTTTCTTTCTATTACCCTAGGGGTAAAAGTTAGAAGATGTTCTCATAGTAGATTTTGTTCCTAATACCCACTTCTGTTATATTGGAACCTAGGAATGCCAATGTATTATCTAATATGATAGTGGTCGGTACTCCAAACCTAGTCAATATCCCCTTCATAGAAGTCTACTATACTATACTCATTAGCTTCTTTGAGCGCTATCATCTCGGTCCAATTAGTGAAATATTCGGTTTCCATGAGAATAAACTTGTGGCCTTCGCTTGAATTAGGATAAAAAACTCTAATGAATTCCAATCCCTATTGCATGAAGGTTTGATTAATTGAAATTGGATGCAACAAAAGTGCTTCTAACCTTTCCTTTCCTATGAAGAATGCACAGTTTTTTACACATTTTGATCCTAAATATAATAGTCATTGAATACTGTGGGCCAATAATACCCCACCTTCATTATTTTGAGAGTTGTTACCCATGGGGAAAAAATGTACCTCCAGCCTCTCCATTGTGAAACTCCTGTAACATCTTCTCAATTTGATTCGTTTCAATACACCTCAATAGGATTCCATTGATGTCTTTCTTGAAAAAAACACCATTAACAAGCACATATGGAATGACTTGTAATCTGAAATATCTTCTCTTTGCTTTTATCATTTCTAGAGGGCATAGGTCTGTTTGTAGGAAATGTATCATATTTTGAGTCCAACAAGGAGTGGGCACATTATCATTTGCTTTCTCTTGATCATCCTGATAGCACCAAAAATAGTCTCTTTTCCATCACCTTCTTCAACCTATGGACTCGAGGCTAGTTGTTCACATAGTTCTTTCCCACAGACCAACTTAGTGAATTTAATTTCAATGTCATACTCCATAACATGAGTTCTCCATCCTACAAGTTTCTCACTTGAATACTTGTTCAAGAATGAAGTCCTTGACTCCTGCATGGGAAACTAGTAGTTGTATCTATTGTTAGTAACTAGGTGTTTGAAATTATTTAAAATATTGATCACGATGAGGACATGATTCTCAATGAAGGAGTATCCTAGTTCATAGTTCTCGAAACTTTGACTCAAGAAGGCAACTAGATGTTTAGACCCATTTTTTTATGTTGCATTGGGATTACAAAAATTGTGTCCCTACCGCCAAAGGCATCATGCATGAAGTCTCTGGAAAAGCATGGATTAATGAGAGTTGGGGATTCCGATATAGCCACTTTGATAGCCTAAAAACTTACTTTACCCTAAGCTATCCACTTAAATTCCATTCTCTTCTTAAAATTTAGTGTTATTCGCCTCATAACAGCAATTAAGTTTGGTACAAATCTACGGATAAAATTAATCCTTCCCAAGAATCTCTGAAGAACCTTTGTATGACTTGGTAATGACAATGCTTGAATTGCTTCAACTCTTTCTGGGTCAATTTTCAACCCATCCTTTGACACAATGTGGCCTAGAAGCTTTTCATCATGTGTAGGAATACATTTTTTTTAGGTTTAACGAAACTTCAAATCTATGACATATTTTAAATACATGTCTCAGATAAAAGAGGTGATCTTCTACATTTTTAGAGAACCGAAGTGATATCGCCAAGATACACTAGCACTATTTTTTTCATCAAGAACTTGAATGTCATTTCAATTTCCCTTCAGAAAGTGGATCTAGCATTTTATACTCCAAATGACATCTTCTTGTAGGCATAAGCGCCCCACTTATTGGTGAAATAAATTTTAAAATAATAAAATTCTTTCACCATTATCTAGTTATACACTGAGTAGCCATCCAGGAAAGATAATCTTTTTGAAGTGGCTACCACCTATAAGATTTTCTCCATTGAAGGGACTAGGTAGTGGTTTTTTACAGATGGCTTGTTCAGGTCTCGAAATTCTACACACACCTTGATCTCTCCATTCTTCTTCCTAACAAATACCAATTTTACAACCCAATTGGAGTGCTTGATTAGAAATATAATGCATGCCTCTATTTTCTTTTTCAAATCTTTCTTCATGAGAGGCTCAATGTGTGAGTTGATTCATCTCTTCTTTTGCCTAATCGGCTTAACATATGGATCCAGTTCTATTGTATATTATGTCAGCTTTGGAATGAATCCTCTCAGGTATTCATATCTATAGGAAAAAATATCTAGAAACGCTTGTAAAATTTGTATGAAATCATATCTCTCTTCCTCAGTGTTTACTTTGCTAATTTGGAGTGTTTTACCTTTTCCAACCAAAATTGGTTCAGAATCCTCCCCCTTGACTTGTATGTTGGATTTTTCTTTACGAAATTGATTATTAGGATTGAATATTGACTTGAGCATTACTAAACCATTTGGAAGCTTGTTTTTCCACAACTGTACTTCTTGATCCCTGTATTTTTGCTCTAATTTATCTTGATTCCTAGCTAAGAATTTAACCTCTTCTTACAAGAAATTGATTATCGGTTGATCACTCTTACAAACATGCTAACTAGTGTTATTATCTCACACTGTTGGCCTTATAATCACATGGATATGTGGCTAAGTTTTATCTCTTTTGATTTTGTCCACCACACCGAATGTTTCTCAAACTACTACGAGCCTATCTGCAACTTCATTCTACTTCCTAGGTATGGAATCAATATTGAAAGCTTGAAAGTACTCAATGATATTATTATCCTGATTTTTCCCCTAGAAAATTTGATCAAACACTACCCTGTGTAGGAAGAAATCCAAGGGATGGTTCTATCGTATGAGCCCATATCTCAAATAAAACATACAGATTGTAGGAAAGCTCTATAATGGAGTAGCAGGGTCGAGGAAGGAGGAAAATGGTGTTAAAGAAAACCAGAGGCCATAAGGAAAGAAATGGAGAAAAAACTCAAAGTCTTCAGGCTCTACAAATGATGCAGAACGAGCTAAAATTGGCTAAGTATGGGAAGATATGAGTAAGCCTCCACGTGCCTCAATGGTGCATCTCTAAAGATTAAACTCAAAAAGAAGACCCGAACAAGCGTTAGGATTTCACATTGGCCAGATTCAAAAAATGGATGAAGAGGGCCCAAAAAAATTAAGTATAGAGAATCAGTGGAATCCTCCACGTGTTCAAATGATGCACCATCAAGGGTTAAAGAAAAATGTGATTCCTAGATGAGTGCAGATCTTCCACGTGTCTCAGGCCCCCAAAAGGATAGAGTTAGCCATTGAAAAGTCCAAGCAATCCCAAGGTAGAGACTCAAACTTGCACCAGCCCTCGACGTGGCCATGGGTCGACAGAGTTGAAATGCAAAGCGAGCCCAAATTGGTTAAGTATGAAGTGTAGGTGGAACGTGCCACATGTATTAACAACACACATTCAAAGGCATGACCTAAAGAAGAGAGTCAAAGGAGCATAAGGCTTCCACCTAGTGCATCTTCAAAGATAGATCTAAAAGTGGGTCATTAGACAAGTGCCAAGCCTCCACGTGTTCTAGGATAGATATACGGCCCCACCAAGAAAAAGGACTTAGTAAAAAGCATAAAGGAACAAATCCCTCTCTCAACTCGCAAGGTCCCACACTTTGAGAGATGCTCCACATTTTGTAATCACATTGAGAGTCTCAACCCATTTTGTTATAGACATTTAGGGGTGTTGTGATTTTGTACTAACAGTTTTGACACACCCGATGGGACCAAGAAGTCTCCATTGTTATTGCAGCAAGATTGATGTGCACTTGCTATAATTTTAACTTTTAAGAAGCTTTGAAATTACACATCTGGAGACTCTAAAAGAACTAGAATCTATTGGTTTCAATAGTGCAATATTTTCAAGTTCATGAGAAGAATACAAACAAGGTCAAGAACCAGAGAGGAGGGACTATTTATATTTCTACACTTGTCCCCAAATAAAAGGAGAAGAGGGAGAAGAGCCCAGAAGTCTCCATCTCACCAAACAAAACCTTGTCAACACCTCCTCCTGGTAGGTTGTTCATTCAATCAACAAGGTTTCTCAGGACAATAAGGATGGCATAACCGAATCCTTATGTCAATTTCACTGGAAGTATCCCACTCACCCTTAATGCACAAAATCTAGTCCTAGTTGCAACATTAAAGAGTATCCCATATTTCACTGGAGAGAGCCAGACTTCTCCTATTGACCACAATCAATACATTGTAAATTTCTGTGTAATTCATGAGATCACTGAGATGGACATTGTATTTAAGTTGCTAGCCTCTTCACTCAAGGGTAAAGCTTCACAAATGTTTAGGACTCTATCAACAAGCTCTATTAAGACTTGGGACCACTTTTACAGAGATCTTCACAACAAATTTGGAGAAAATGGAGATAATATATCCTTGTTGGAGCATTTGACAATCATCAAAAGGGCTCCTAATGAGTAGCTGACATATTTCAAATTCAGATTCCAAAGGACATGGGATAGGATTCCATTAGCTATATGGCCCATAGATGAAGGTGCTTTGTTATGCTTTCATAGAGCTCTAAATTTTGACATTCCTTTAATGATTCAATCAATGGGAGGCACCACCTTACCTGCATCCTATAGCATCTCTATTAGCACTGAATTTTTTTTGATTGAGGATACAAAGCTTTCTCCTAGGAAGCCCATGCCTCTATACCCAGAACTAGAACATCCAAACACTAGTCAGACACCTGCATTAGCTCCCATACCAACTCCAAGGAATGAAAGTTCAGCTGAAGCCTCTACCTCATCTTCTAACACCTCAAAAGAGCTTCAAAAAGTTATGAAATAGTTACAGAACCTAGGGAATGTGCTAGTGACTATCAAAAGGAAACAAGCTCATAGTTCTAGGCCATATCAGCCTCAGACTCAGTATCACGATAGACCCCCATATCAATAAAATAGACCACCAACTCAAGCTACAAATTAGAACCAAAACCAAGGACAACCTCAAGCTACTAGGCATTTTTGGTCTTATGATCCAAACACAACTTCAACATCAAGGGCCTTTGTTCCAGCACAAAACAACATGATACAAGAATATGACTGGTGTTTCCCATGCAATCAAAATCACAACCAATCAATGTTATTTAATGGTGTAATAAACCAGACCTTGATGGAAAAGACCATTGGTGTGTCACAACGATCTAGTCAAGAGGAAAATCAGTAGTAAGGAGCTCAACAAGAGTCATCTTCAAGTGAGACTATGCTTGTCAATTGAAAAGTAGAAAATTTATGTGGTATGAATCAAACCCCTTCTCAAACTATAGCTGCCAATACACAGTCCAAGAAGAGTAATATGGGAGAGGGAAAATCACAAAACTTAGGTAATCTTCAACATTCCATTATTCTATAGGAGATTGGTGCTCAGAATGCAACTCCCAATAGGCATAGTCAGCCCAAGCCACCTTCCAAATCCACTCAGGCACCAGTTGTAACAACCCATGTGCAAGAGAAAAATATACCAGGAAAGGGGAATAAAAAGGATAGCTCATTTAACATCATTAAACAAATGAAGAAGATAAATGTGAATATTTCAATGTAGGAGTCATTGGAAATTCCAGGATAGAGAGATCTATTGCAAACTACTATGGCCTATTGGTCAAGCTCAAAGCAGCTCCCTAACTAGTAAGAGAAAGTGCTTACCAATGTGGTTCGACCTAACGGAAAACATGGAGGATAACAATGTAAGAATCTGAAGCCACCTCCATTTTATGTTTCATTGATCATTAGAGACCAAACTGGTACATAATTACATGATTGGTTCAGGGCAAGTAGCTTTGTAATTCCAAAACAAATAGCCGATCATCTGGGACTTCAATACGAAGTAGTCTCTAGGGGTGTAGTGTAATTGGACAGGACAATGGTAATGACAGTTGGAGACATCAAAGATTTAAACCTCACACTTCACGCGTGCCCCAATGTGACTATATTGTAAAATGTATCTGTAATAGACTTTTCACCACATTTTACATTTTGTTTGTCAAGAGACTTCACTGCTAATATTGGACGCTATTTGTCTACTGATTGGTCACACATGATTTTTAGAACAAGGTATGGAGCTAAGGCCATAATCAGATCTGAGCCCATCACAGATTACCAGATTGAGTCTTATGTACCTAGCATGATCAACATCAATTTTTCAGCCTTTGATCAAGAGGATCTCCCAAGCACTTGTGAAGCAGATACTAAGGTGAGATGTATCCCATACTTGACCCTTGATGAGTGGGAAAACAAGAGGCATGATTTTGACACCTATAAAGAGATGGAGGAATCTGAGCTAGGATTCGACTGTCTACATGAGGAGAATCATCCTCTTCCTGAAATCATTAAGCTAGACCATAGAGATGATAACGAGGTATGGCGGTATTTTTTTGATAGATCAAGAAGTAGACAAGGAAATGGAGGAGGATCTATGCTTCTTTCCTCCTAAGGTATGAAATACTACCTAGCTATCTATTTCAATTTTTTCTATACAAACAAAACCACAGAATATGAGGCTTTGGTTTTCGAACTCGAATACTTATACTTCAAAACTTGGGTTACTAAAGGTCCCATTTTTGTGGCCTTGTTAGGGGAAAATCATTTTATTTTAATGTTTATTGACATTGTCTAAATTAATAAAATTCTTATGAATTTTTGGTTTTAGTCTTCCTTAATTAGTAGAGAATTGACGATTAGGATAGGGTTTGTTGGAGAAATAATGGGCCCTTTCTTCCTGTGTCTCTTTCGTACGTTTGTTGGAAAAGTGATTTTGTTTTGGGTTAACTAGTACTACGTGTTAAGACATCCGATAAGGAGGTATGGTAAACTTCCTTGTTAAACCAAAACTATAGTTGTGTTATTTTAGGGGCAAATCGAACCCATATACTCTGAAGCCCCCCCTGGGAAGAATTGGATAACGTCATTTTTTGCTTCGCGCCTTGATCATAATTAGTTCGCTTTGTGGTCTTCTCTTGGACCGACCCCTTTGTTGAATGGAGTAATTTTGGATTCCAAATCACGTAAACCATAGTATTACACTGAGGAGATTCAACACTCTTGACTTTCTGTTCCAACCCTAAGGTCTTAGCCTTGATTATGTATTTTTGTGTTCTTACGAGTATTTGGATTTTCCTCCTTGTTGGATGATTTAGTTTTCTCTCTCATGAATTAATATTGGATTGTGAGTTGTGGGTTTAATCCATTCTGAAATTTTAGAATATTTTCCTTTCTTGATATGTTAATTGTATAGCTTACTATTGCAGTGGGGTAGCCTTAACATGCTCAGTTCTTTTTCTTGCGAATGACTTTAGTTAAATTTTGTGCAGATGGATTATGCGAGTAGACTAAGAAAGAGTGTAAAAGTTTTCATCTGTACCATTATGAAGTTCCTTGTAAAATGTCCATATGTGGTTTTTAAAATTGTGTGAACATTGCTTGTACAGAGAGTTATATGACCTCTTGCCTTGTAATTGTTTGGTATGGGTTAAATAAAGTGTCTTGTTCTTGTGTAGTTACTTGAAATTATCCTTGTGAGAAATGGCTCTCAATCTTTACATTGATATGAGTATTGTAAACTTTGATCTTGATAATAAATTGTTAAGTTAAATCTTTCTAAGACTTAGCGACAATATTTTATAAGTCAAGTAAAATGATCGGTTTAACCCTTAAGAACGAAACAAAAATAATAATTTTCTATCAACAAGTACATGTAAAGGTTGATGAATCTATTTGAAATCAAATCCTTCCATGGTGATCAAAATGAAAACACTCCTTTGTGAAGTAAACATTTATAACTGATACCCTAGCTAAACTAGCGAACACTATCCCTTTTGGGGTGAACTCTTAAAACAAGCTCAAAGGAAAACAATATTATTTCTGGAAGATATGAAGATTTTGTAAGTAGGAGAAGACTTTAAGTGAACTACTCTACAGTGTTTAAGACTTAACTTAGTTGGTGAGATGAATTTGGTGCTATCCATATATTGATTCCTTCTGAAAACTTAAGTCAATTCTGACTAAAGGGTTGTCTTAAACCAATAACTCCACCCACCATTCTTATTGTGGCTTGCCCTAGCTTGTAGTTTGTCATGTGGTTGGACTCCATGTTGTCTCGTAAAAAAGAAAAATAAGAATCCTGATAGTGTGAACGTTCCGTGCTAACCTTGTGGTCTTCCCTTAACAATGGTTTCCAATGTGGTTGTAACCTTGTGAAACGACATGTTGTGTCCCGTGTTGAGTAAGCAAGTCAAAAAAAAGTATCCTGTATTTCAACTGTGTTGTTCTTGTGTTGGTATTTTGGTGTGTTACAGGATAGGACTAGAAGATATGTCTTAGATTGTTGTATTCGAGTTATTTTCGTTAGTCCTTTCCTTATGATAGAATTCCCTGCATTGTGGAATTCACTAGTAGGCAGAAGAGGAGTAAGTAATATTTTTCCTGATCCAAGGAATCAAGACACATCCACAAATCATGCTATAGTTTATTTCCAAGACACAAATGAAAGTGTTTCTCTAGGACTGTTCAAATTCACGTAATTTCATTCTCTTCTATACATTATTGAGCCTACTTATGTACTTCATTCAATGGATTACAACTTTCATAAAGATATTGTAATTTTTGTCATTATTTGATCCTTCGTCTTGCAACAATGTCATCATACATTATTTTGTTTTCAATTATGCCATTTGTTATTTTATGTTGCATTTCAAATTTATATTGAAATAATAACACTGTAACATTTGTCCCTTTTAATCTATACTTTATTTATTTTACATCTGCAAGAATGCAGAAACATAATGAATAATTAGTGTAAATTTAAGCAACATTTACATAATAATAGAAAAGAACAATGTGTATTTATATGTAAGTTACATATACAATTCTTCTAACTTCCAAGTTCATATGAATTGATTTTCTCATGTGGCGGATTACTTTTATCAAAAGTACAAATTCATTGTCGGACCAATACCATTCAAAAGGGGGTGTTATAAAACATCTCAAGCTTCTGGACATTTCTGTCATATAAGGACACATTACGAGGTCATCCTCTTTTCCTTCCTATATTCAAAATCATAGTTGTCCTACGTCTGCCACATGAAACGAAATAAAAACTAAAAAGGTTGGCCAACTTCTTTTAATTCCTACATACACCAGTGTCGAAAAGAAAAAAAAAAAAAAAAAGGAATTGTTGACAACACAACGTCACATGGTGAACTCACTAACTTATCAATTTTGTTATGATATAAAATGAAGGTGTTTTCTTTTTTCTCTTCCTTTCTTCTGTGTGTTTCAATGGAGAAAATAACTTTTTTGATGGCCCTGAGTCTCCTACTGTAGTGTTGATCTTTTCCAGTATACTCAGCTCCTCTCTCGCTACATCCTCCTGTAGACAAAAGTGTTCCATCTGCAATACAAAAAAAAATCTGTCTGTTCCTTCAGTAAGATTTCGTGGATCCATATTATGCTCCTTTATAATCCTTTCGCAATGTAATTTTTTGTTTATTAATTACAATGAGTTTTTTCCTTCAACTGTATAAAAGAACTCAAATTTGTTGCGGGCAATTCTTCAAATGTGCTTCAAAAATAGCTGCCTCTTTCTTAAATTTTTTCATATTTTTTCCTGTAAAATAGAAGTGATTAAATTTTTTTAGTCTTCAATCAAATGAAAAAAATATATAGCAGTGGTTTATTCTATCAAATAATATTTAGTTTTTTCATGTAAAGTAATGCCCACTTACACACAACACAGCTTTCTCTTTTTTTGCATTTGCAATTAAATACAACATTAGTCCTTGTCTTTAGACCATTTTTTGTAGTAAGCGTGTGCTTCAACATTGAGATTTTCCAACCTATTTAAGCATTATGTCGACAATTTCATCATCATTGTAAAGCATTACTATATGAAATTTTCCCTGTTGAGGCTTTGTTTAGCAAACATCCTTCCTGCCATGCTGATTGGCTCTCTTGGCAGTGAACATGATGCCTTTGAGCATGATTATGGTATCTAGTATTTATTTCCTTTTCAAAAAAATTTCTTCTTCTTGCCTTTTTCCCATGACCTGCCACAAACCCCAAAATCCACATAAGACATTACAAAAACCTCTTTGATTATTCCCCATGCTAATTTTGATAGCATATTTTCTAAATAAAGTTTTGCTTTTTTTCAATTTTTCAATCATCGTTTGTGGGTAGCGGTTTGGGGAGGAGGATAGTCACTCCCTGCCCCTGCATTCCATGCAACTTTGGTTGTGGAGGTGAAGTAAGATTGAATCATGCCGTGGATGTCAAGTAGTTTACCTTGGTTGCATCCCCATAATTCGAAGCCGTAAATACTCCTCATCAAGGGGAGATGTTGTTGAAAAGTGTGTGGCTGTTCACTTAAAACTCCCACCTATGACAGTCCAAGCTCGGTTCAGTTGTACAGGATGACTTGTTCCCGTTGAACTCTGGCAGGAAACCTAATATTCTTTCCTGAGTCCTCCTTTGTGTTGTAACTTGAGTGTCGGAGGAATTGGTGGCCTCCTTGCAAGTGGAAATGACCTGAAGCCATATTAACCTGCATGGAGGCCAAACACAAATTATAGAATATAATGGTCGGTGTTTTTGTAAATGCTAAAAAATTGGTAAGGAAACAAGACTGCAAATTCAAACTACCGTAAACAATTTACCTCGCATAGATCAGAGACACAATCATGATATTTTTGATCTCCAGAGTCCAGAATGAGTTTTGATCTTCATCATCCATCTCAGTATTTTGTGAAACCAAGACATGTAGAAAAGATCATATAAATATTAGAATACAGTAATCTATAGTAGTTGTTTGAATTTGTAATTATATATACGATAACTTCATTATGCATACTTGTAGTTTAAATGGGAATGGTAAACGGTTGTGCATATCGACCCCTTAGGTTGATTTTTTAAGAGGTCTATATGGTTTGATATCTGCTGAATCCATGTCCAGAATCCATAGATTTCCCCCCTTTGAGGGGCTTTACCTCTAGCAATTGCCTTCTTAGGAGATGTTTGGCAAGCTTATATTTTTCTTTGCACAATATAATCTACATTTAGTATTTATTTTAAATATTTAAATTGAAATCGTTAATCACAAGTAAACCGTAAATGTATTTTACTGTTGTTCTTTGAGACTAAGACCAATCAATCCTTATCATTGATTTGCAGTAGAAATCGTATGCTGCGTTAATTCGTATTAGGAATCATTATAGAAAGCTAGAATAAAATTACAAGAAGAAATACAAATCCTTGATTTCAGTCAGTTTGATTGCCTTATAGCGGCATGGGAATATCTAATTTAATTAGGTTTGGACGAATAACTGCACCAATCGAATTGCTGACCTCTAGTGTTTGTAATAAATATGACCTAAACCATATGGATGTCACAGAATCTGCCCTGTAAACATCCTGGCCGAAAAAGTGAAGCAACTACAAAGAAAGAAATTGTTTTAATACTTGGGAAGACGGCCTCTCTTATGAATCGATTAAGAGTAGCTGCAATACCTAAAGGAAACGTTAGATCCTATGTGGTCGAGTAATGTTAAAAAAAACACTTGAAAATAATAAACTTACCATCAACTTGTACATTGTAATGAGACTCTAAAGACTTTTTGTCTTCGTTTGTGGACTGCCTTTGTAGTAATTGGCAGTTTATTGGAAAGGTAAACCTGTTAGCCAATGCACGTCCTTGAGTTCAACAGAAAAAGAAATTTGATGAAATTTTTCGGATGCAATACAAAGAACGGGAAAAATTTTCTCATCGTTGTCGTTGTAAAGGTGATTAGGTAATCAAGGCAAGGACGGATTAATCTGTGTCAAATTGGGGCATGGTTTCACAAGCTCCGGAAAATTCTGATTTTTCCAGCCAATCCTTTGGACATCTTTTTAGTTTTACAAAGCTAAATATTGGTGGCCCATGATGTTTTTGTATTGATTTGGGTGTAAATAGATAGCTTCAGAGCACTAGAAATTTACGGATAAAAGTGTAAAAATGAACCTTGAAACGTTATTTAATAGAGTCCAGGGGTATCATTCATGAGCATTAAAATAACTTGGTAACAACGCCAAAGAACTATCCACCCACTCGACCAACCATTTCATGTCGATCCCTTCTCGAACACAACCCCCTTCACCTATATTCTTATATTCTCCAACCACCCTCTAATCAAGAGTCCGTCAACACATTCCTGTCCAACCCCTTCCCGTCCAATAGTCATGCATCCAATCAACTCGCCCAACCATCATTCGTCCAACACACCCATCCAAACCCTTCTCGTCTAACCCCAACTCGTCCAACCCACCCGTCAGTGGTCCATGCACACTGTCTAACCTCCCCCTCCCAACCCACCTGTCTAACCCCACCGTCCAACCTCCACCCGTCCAACTAACCCGTACAACCCCTTACCATCCAACCTCCACCCGTCTAACCAACCTGTCCAACCCCTTCCCATTCAACCCCTTCACCCGTCCAACATTCGTCCAACCCCAACTTGTTCCCAACTCACCCATTCAACCACTCGTTCAACCTCCCACCCAAACCCACCCGTCAACCCAACCCCCATCTAACCTACTCGGCCAAAAAGTGAAAAAACAAGGAACCAATTCCTCTGTAATTGCCTTCCCACAGAACATTTTTTTTCAGAAATTCTCCAAGCGATTCCGAAAGTCCCGTTTTAGAGATTCGCTGATGATTCGAAAGTAATTTTTCAGAGGGGTCTTCTTAAAATGAACCCTGCAACAAAAGCACAACAACGTTCAACGCTTAGCAACAAGGTCACCAAAGTATTAACAGGAGTAATGCCAAATGGGGCATTACATACATAGTCAAAACCTCCCTCTTATTAACCTAGAGAAAAGAAACCATATCACATAATAACATAATATTTTAATGGAGCAAATAATAGATTCATATCACATCATAGCATTTCAATCTAGCAATCAATACAATTTACTCCCCTGAAAATTCTAGCCCTAACCCACTTTATTTAAAATATAGATAAGTCTTGTAACCAAGAAAAAAATAATATAACATAAAACGCAAGGGCATGGATCCACAACTCCACCCTTCTACTGCAATAACTCCAATACTTTGTCGATTGCCATGAATACCAAACAATCACCTCCAAATGCTTGCCTCCCACACTTCCCATCTCTTCTTGTTCTTACGTACAATTAAAAGTTAAAACAACCATAAAGACAAATGGATTTCTGATTGAAAACAAAAAAAACATGAAAATTAGAGAGAAAACTAAAGAGCATGGTGTGTTGAAATCGGAGAACAAAGATCATGCCCTCCTCATCCATCTTACCCTCTCCATTTTACAAAAGACTAACCATTGGGAAGGTAGCTGCCGGTAAGAGAAGCAAACAAGATTGCCAAGGAGTATGAGCGACAGAAATGGAAGTCGGCGACAACAATTGTGATTTCCTTTCAGGATTGGGTTTCTGTGGTCGGCCTAAAGAAGCTAGCTTTGATTCCCAAGGGGTTTCCTTGCCACAACTTCTCTCTCTTTGAAGTCGACAAAATAGTTTTGCAATAATGTGAGTGGCGGTGTTGCGCCGCCTTACAAACAACCCATCACGACCCGAGAAAAAAACAAGTTGCATAGACCTTGCATGAGTTTTTACGGTTTACAATTACAAATCAATGATCATAATGCAAGATTGTCAACGCCTATGTAATGAGTTTAATTAATTTGGTTTGGGCAATTGTACTGACGCCTGTCAAAACCAATTTTTTAAAAAAAATAATCCATGTTGATATAAAAAAAAATATTTTAACTACCCCTCTAAATATATAGCTTATTATTCCCAAATACATAATAACTCCTTGTAAACACTTGAAATCTTCTAGAAACTTTTAGAGCGTGATCCCCTGCTATGGTCTTGCTCTATTTGTTGCAAACCTGGTTCCCATTCAAATATTCAAGTGCTACTGCTATATCCGACACACATGGCCTAAAAAATCGCAGGCCCCGGCCCCTCAAGGAGAGGAAAGACACTTTCCCGCCCTAGCCAAGCATGTGGACAACAAAAGAATCATTCACCCACACATTTGCTGCACTTTGGCTTCTTATTTTATTTTCCCTCCCTCCTGTTTTGGCTTTGTTTCTTTTGGTATTTGCAACAAGCTCAAAATATTAGGCCATGGGGACCATAAATAAACGTTTAACATCCTGGAAATTGCTCTCCACCACCCGCTGAAAAAACAACTTGCATGAGACCACAACCAAATGGCTTTAAGCAACCTGATTTTGCTCAGCACACTCGCGATAAATCCCAAGACCGCAGCCTCTTTCTCCCCTTCCATTTCACAAAGGACTTCAGAGACGAGGCGTTTCAATTTTCTATATTCCTTTCATGCTATGGGTTTAGGTTTAGGATTGGAGTATGTTGGGTTTTTGAGCTGTTTGGCGTAGCAGCCCTCGGCGAAGAACATGTTTTTAACAGTTTGCAGTGCCAGGTGGAATGAGAAAAAAGCATGCAGGTATTTGGGCAAAGCGGGGGAAAAGCAGACAAACGCAGAGATAATTTTCACAGGCTTTTTTCACAACCAGGATCAAACAGGGCCAGATGTTCATTTTTTTTTTTCACTGGGATGTAGAAAACCATGGTGCGGCCCTTCCTTCTCCGCTTCCCTCTTTAGTAATCGAAACATGGACAATTATCTGCATGATCGTGGAATCACGGTCGCATAAATATTTTGAGGTTAATGGAATGCAGATGTTTCCCCAGCTTATAAGGAAGTTTGTAACGAAATTGGGACTTGTCTGGAAGATGATAAAGATGCAGTTTTCAAACGCATTTTAGGTGAAATGTGTCATTGTAGCTTTCTTCCCTGCTCCTAATAATTTTTTTGCTTCATACTAGTAAGATTTTGCTCGGGTTTTGCCATATGTTGGAAGAACGAGGTTTCCCATAATAACTGCGGAACTTAGTGATGATTGGCGAGATAATGGAATGGGCCTTTAATGAATAATCTTATCAAGGGAGAAATCAGAGCCAAATCCTTAGAAGTGAATTTTAGTCCACACCAAAGCATCAACTCCCTGACTCCCTCAATTTCAAGAACTCAGAACCAAATTCCCTTGTGATTCCACATCCAGGAAAGGCCCAATGTTTTTTTGGGCAACCCTCTTGGGCTATTCTGGGATTTGGAAAACAGGCGGTGTCCCAAAGAGTGCCTCATGATGCAGTTCCAGTTACCATAAAACATTTCTGAGTATGCCCGGAATAATAAAAGATCGCCACTTTAAGGCATATGGAGTGTCTTCTACTTTTTTCCCTAAAATCTTGTAAATGCTTGTAAATAACTGTGTTAGCATAATTGATAGAAAAAGAAGTTTACTTTGAGAAGGCCATTGGAGGATATGTTCATAGTTTGGGGTCGACACCCCTTTCACTGGCAAATCCTTTTTAAAATTTCTAAAGGATTTTTAATCCTTCCTTTGTTGGTCCTCTGGAAATTTCGTTATCTCATTTTCTTGTTGCTGTTTTCCTGACTTTAAAGCAACAGTAATTTATTTTTATTTATCGAGTTACAGCGAAATTTGTTATGGGAATGGGCCTTAAGTGGCTATGGATGGCTGTAAAGTATGAAGAGCCCTCACCATTCAAATGTAAATGAATTTAGACATTTGCTTCGTTTGTTTCCCCAAGTTTAGTTTTTAGGTTTAATCTTTTGGCCATTGAATATTGTAGAACAATTTTAAGTTATAGAAGTTTATTTTCAAAATTAGTTTTGAGAATGATTGGAAGCCCCCAATCATCAAGAGGAGGATAATAAATTAAAAATCTCACTTTTAGCAAAGGAACTTTCGTGGTAGACTTTAATTATCTGGAAAAAAACGGTCTATAAGAAAAATACGGAAAAATGTAACAAATCATATGTTTTAAAAAATAAGACAATTTGTTATACTTTAAAACATAGTTCTAATATACCAGATTCAAAATTTAAAAATGATTATATGAAGAACTGTGGTAGTCCCATATTCTATACAGTCGGCTTGTAGAACCCAAAACGGCCTTCGGAGCATCGTGGACTGTAAAAACCTATTATTATTACTACAATCGCATGTGTAAATGCAATGTGAACGCCGAACGCATATGTTATTTGATTTAGAAGGCATGATTATTACTTTTGGAAGTTTGTATGTTTATAAGGGGTGTGATTGATTTTGAAAGTGTAGGAATAGATGAAGCATTACATTTAAAGGTTCTATCTCTACATTTCAAATTTGTTACAAAGTCGTACATATACATTTGCAAATCTTATATCATGAGTGGTAGCGTTTTGCAAACTATTTTATTTGAACTAAACATGAATACATGAAGACTTTTGTACATTTGTAGATTTTATATCATGAGTGGTAGCCTTTTGTGGCCAATTTTTTTGGCACTAAACATGAATACATTTGATACCACTTCGGATAGTTAATTACTTTGGATAGTTGATAAGGAGTGTGATTGATAGGGGAAGTGTAGGAATATAAATGAAGCATTACATTGAAAGGTTATATGTGTACATTTTAAATAACCAAAAGTTATTTATGCTTATAAGTGGATTAATGCAAGAAATAAAGTATGTCTAATTAATATAGTGTAGTCTAGCTAAGCAAAACAAGGATCGCTAGAATTCATGATGGCAATTAACCACAAACTATTTAAATGAAAGTTAATATTCTTTGACTACATTCAAAGGTGACAACTAATTTTGAAGATAAGATTACTTTCATGAATATCTTCGTTGTTATTTACTACAATTATTGGTTACTACTGTATTATTCTAAGTTATGGTGCCCTTTAACAACAAAACACTTTCTTCTATGCTCCAAACGCTGTTCATCCTACTAGGACATAGGAACTAACATACAACCATCAAATTCTCAAGAGAATAGAAAACAGCAGGGTGCAATACATAGATCTAGCAAGCGAGGGAATCTCTGGAGAAAGCTGTGAATGTCAGACAAGTGCAATTAAAAGTATGCTCCCTTTTCTCGACGGAAGAGTCTATGCAAAGTAATTATCCTTACCACATGTGGATTGGTAATCCCCAAGCCGTATACATAATATCGGTAATTGTCTTCGATTGGGTCTTGAAATATGGGGTAATGCCATTGATGTAACGGGTTACAGAGCTCACAAAATGGGTCCTTGTACTCTATCAAATATGACAATTCAGATGTAGGTAATGCATGGTGCATTGCATTGATGCGTACATTTATACAATGTCAATGATTGAATCCTGATGGCACCATTCACGAGTAAAGCGACAACCCACTAGATTTACCCTTACTTCTGCATTACGAAATTGGGCATAGAATAGATTTGGAAGAGTGTATTCGGATACATTTGAATAGAGGCAAGATTAGTGGCATATAAAGAAACTATATTGACACCATGTATCCACAGATACATTATCTTGCAAGCCTATTCACCTTGAGAATGAACTTTTCTTACATTGGTATGTTGGGCACATCGTGTTGAAAATGGATCCTTAGGGAGGACAAACTGCACATAGTCTGAAGACCTGGGGTCCTCTGACTAAATCGCATTACGTACTGCAGCAAGTTCTTGTCCAGCTTGGTGAGTACTAAAAGCCAATTTATTACCGGAACAGAGCCCAAAAACTGGTTGTCATTCCAGTTGCTAATGGTTTGCATATGCTCATATGTATAGTGCTGAGAGAACTGGACAAAAGAATACTCAAACATCATATTGTTATTGCCAATCTGAGAAGATCTATGTAGGCAGCCCAACATTCCCAATTCCTGGGGTACCATATATAACCTTAATTGAGTTGTCTTCTATTTTGAAGAACGATTAAGCACCGAAATATTTACTGAGGCACACATCTAGATGTTAAATGCATACTAAAGATGTAAATCCTGAAAGTGGATGAGGTCCAGCTTGTTCGCAATTTTATTTTTTTCATGATGCCTACATCCTGTGGAATTATCTAGCATATTGAAGAATCATTGTTGTGATACTGTAGCTCAACTTTTTCACATTCTGAACATAGTGTCATGTTTTGGAATATAGAATGGGTATTCCTAGGTATGGTCTATTAGCACTACGACAATATGCACATAAAGCAATGGGACAGTAGAACCCAGGATTCTTGAGAGGAATAGGAACCAGTAGGAGGAATTAGAAGATATATTTAACTCCTCAAATGAAAGAACAGGTTCCTAGAACAGCCTTGGGAATGGCATCTGTAAGGATATTGGATTCTTCAATTCAAAGCTAGAATCTCAGTTTCCATAATTGACCAATCTCTTCCGTCAAACTACCATCATGTCCATACCAAATGGAATTTAGAGGCATGGTTACAAATTCTCACTTTATATGCCCAATGTTGTTAATATCTTAGATGGGCCTACGTCCCTCAAGCGTATTATTAGTTACAATCAATTCAAGTGATGTAACTAGGTGGAAGTTGCATCACAAAATTAATTCAGAGACCTGAGATTTATGCTTTGTCCATGTCAACATGACCTGGGATATTTGTTTAGCATTAAGCACTATTAAAGAGAAGACAGAACACCTAGTAAATAGCATATTATTCTAAGTCATTTATCCGCTAATTATATCTACTATTAAAATAGAAATAATGTACGATGATATAACTAAGAACACGTCCAGAATTTGTTATACGAGACCAATTTCATCAACTATGGCTAGGGCTGCAAATCAACCATTTGTTTAAATTTAGCAGTTGAGCTATCGTAATTTTCACCTACTTAGGCCAATTTTAAGTAGGCACAAGGATATAAAACCACTAGAAACACGGTATTGCTACTATAGGCAACTAAGTCATTCAATACATTAAGAGAGAGTATAAAGCACATTTTTCTAGCAAGATAATGTGGACTGGGGAAGTTGAGTGCTCAAATTCAATTAAGCAACTTGACATCAATGGGATATGTTGCTTTAGCTGACACCAGATTACAGAAAATGTATGGACGAACAACATTAGACTCTCGCATCGAAGCTAAATTAATACAGCTCAGATGTCATGACCATCACATTACATGTTCTCACAATGTTGACTCTAATACAACTTCAGATTTACAATAAACTGTCCCTTACAATGACCCTAAAATATAGATCTTGCCATATGAAATGGACAGACTCAGATTCATGTTCCTCGTTCAATTAATTGAATACGCTATAATACAGTATGGCCCCAGACCAGTGCATACAAAAAACAAATTATTTTAAACAACTTGGTTACATGATCTCACAATGTTGATCAATGTAACAACTACGATTCCCCTCTGTCAATCATGCTAAACATTGATAAATCACGCTATTCGATACTAGTGGATTTGGCCCCAGACCAGTGCAAATTACTTAGGCAAAACAAATTCCACAATACCTCTTATAAGGGTACATAAGATTAAACCCTACTCAGGTATCATCCACAAATTCTTAGAATTCCATGTGCCCCATAATAAAAGAAACTCTCATCTTGACATAGGGTTTTTTCCTGTCGTGTCCAATTTCCCTCAAACATCAATCTGACTTCTCGTGCTTTCACTGTTGTTTTCTTTTATTTCTCGTGTCTATATATTTTTTGCGTCACTCATAAACCCCTGAATCTCCTTAGAGATTTCCCTAAAACTATAAAACGTATACTGATTCTTGAAACAGGTAGATTTGCAATCTATTACTTGTGTAGTCCCTTATATTCTTATTTTAAGCTCAACCAAAAGCGGGCATGCAACAAAAGCTAAAATCTGTTAATTATTAGACTAACAACAACTTTAAAAAGGAAAAAACGTCAAAACACCTGTCAAATTTAAGTAAATGCGAAAAATGTCGAAAACCATCAAATTTAGGCTAGTGGCGTTAATGACCGCATGCCCTTTACCGTAGGGGGAACAATTATTCAGAGTAAATAGTAGAGATTTCTATTTTCAGCTCAACGTAATTTAAAACAAAATTTTAAAATTGTTAGATTTGTAAAAATAAAAGCTATATCAATTGTTCATTCTGTGTCTCTAAAGAAAATCTCCATTACCAAAAGCCAAAATCAAGTATTTAGAGGTTCATTCTAGCTAATACTAATTGTTACATATATTAAAGATAAGGGTTGAGACATTATCATGCACATGACTAATAGTGGTCTGGTTAATTATTAGAAATCGACTGTTGTTTGGAATTTTGTTGCAACCGTCAAGGGGCCGTCATAGTAATGGAGGGATAACACTAAGCACGTAGAAACGTCCATGTTTGTAGGTACCTTTCCCATAAGGGGTTGGGAATGGGTTAGGGTTTTTGACGTAAAAGAGATCAATTTATCGATGATTTTGAAGATAGAACCATACAAATCAATACATGCTTTTTCTAATGAGGGTGTGAAGAGAGAACAATTGCACTACACTCGAGATCCAATTCTAACACATATTTCAGCCATTCTTTAGACCCTTCAAAATCTGGTCACTTAAATTCATGAAGATCTGGGCAGAGGCATAGTGTGGGTAAACCGTTGTACTGATCATTTAGTGCCTAAAGTAAATAATACTAGTAAAAGCATTTTATAATTACCATAAATGAAAAGCAATAATCACGTATTAAATCAAAGCTAAAACGTCCCATACACCTAGTTAACCTTCCACGTTTGAAAGATAAACCCTTGTGGTTGAGCAAGGAAAATTATTTCCCGCGTGTTGAAGACTCATAACTAGACCCAAAAAATCCCAGCCCTTATCTAAAAGTTTGTCTGGGATATGGTTTGGCCAATACAAGACACCGATTTTGCTCTACGAATCTATCCTATGCTACTGAATCTTGACCTTTGTTGAAGGATTTCTGCAAAATTAAAAAATCTTGGTGTGCATTTGTATGTCTCTATGGCGGGGGAGGATCTCGAATCAAAATTTATGTGTGTGATGTAGCGCAGGCGCAGGAATTTTTCTTTTTCTTGGTAATCAATCTCTATCAAAACGTCCGGCGCTCGTACTGAAAAACCTAACCTCTCACTCCCCGCTGAGTGAAAGTGTTATACTACATTATTGTAAGAGTAAGGGCTCTAATGTATCTCTATCCCATCCAGAGTGAAATCGCCGCCCGACTTCCCACCCAAAACCCCCATTTGGAGTATGCTCAATCAATGGCATTCTCAGATGATCATCTCCATTAAAAGGCATGTTTTATTCATGATCCAATGGGTCGGCGACGAAGGTCGATATGCCCTGAGCGACATTTCATGGGTCATTTCTTCGTCAATTGGAGAAGAATCCGTTCAGTCTGGTACCCACCGCCAATCTCGAGATTTCCGAGGTTTTGATGGCGCGGTTAACGTCATCTCCTACTGAATGCGTGCTCCAGGTTTGCAATGCATTCGAGAAGGCCCATAGGGAAAAGCGATTTAACGCTGGTGCGGGAATCTGTGAGCTCGCCGATTTCAGCTTAATGTTCTCAATGATTGGATGGCGGCGCACACCATGACGGCGATCGGGCAGATTAGTGAATGCCACTAGGGCTAGGGCCCTTTCCCTTGAGTTACTCAAGAAGCCTCGTAGACGTGGGCGGGGGGAATGGAACTGCGCTCGGTGGAGATTCATCATTAGGCATATCCCCATCATCCGGGGGATTTCTCTTAGAAGATTAATAATGTGTGTAATATTTAGCTGCTCCTGAAATCCCAGGTAAGGTGTGTAATGTAGTTGTTAAAATAGTACTTTAAGGATTTTGATTTTTAAGTGATACTTTATTGTCTGAATTGCGGGACAATCCAACTCAAAAGTCATTACACTACAGTTGAACTTACGAAGGAAGTGATTCCGTATTATAAGCTTGAGCTCTATCTCCTCTCCTCTCATATAATAGTGAGGACTTGGGGTCTCGGTGAGAGGTTAAGGATTCAAACATTGTTGAAAGTGAAGTATATATGTCTTGTATTGTGAATCATAGTTAAGTATCTCTTACATTCTAGGCGTATCAGGTGAGTTCCATAGCTTATGGTGAACTATCTGAAATGCAGGTTTGCAGTCAACAACAAGAGGTCATCTTTAAATTTAGGCATTAAGAACTCGAACCCTCGTCTCATTATATATATATAGAAGTGAAGAACTTGTGTCCTTGAAAGAGAGGTTAAAAATTCAAAGATTGTTGAAAGTGAAGTATATAGGTCTCATATTTGAATCGTGGTTAAATGCCTCCTGCATTCTAGGAGTATGAGCTAGTCCCATAGTTTGGTAATGATATAGGGTTTGCAGAACATGTACATTTTGCTTCCATATGCGACCTCGAGCAAAAAAATTGAGCATCCCGGTCAACCTTGGAAGCTAAGCCGCCTTGGTGTCCTAATCCCTGTGCCCCACTGTCCCAACATGCTTTGGTATTTTGAGTGAATGAGCTTCATCTGTTTCTATTTGAATCTCAAAGGCCGAATTCCAAAGCTTTTGTGCATAGGTCTAGAGTTGTAAAAAGATAACAACAAAGCTCCTTCCTTAGCCAAAATAGCAGGGCTTTCATGATGTCATTATTCCTTTATCACTCTTTATTTTTGATATTTTCCCTTTTTTTCATAACAAGTACCATCTAAATTTCATAAGAATTGATTCTGAGGTTAGGAGAAAAACAGATGCATTCGAGCCTTATGAAGTTGAATTCATCATTTATGCCTTAAACTTTAGGAAAAATTATAAAATCCTTTCCTATACCAGTTCATGATTAGTCTAAATTCAAAACTAATACTAAATTATTAAAGAAGAGGATTCATGCTTGGCAAAAATATGAGAAAATTAAGGTCTCATCAAGCAACATCAAGTGACGTTGCCACACTAAAATTCACCAGAGCTCAAAATACCCCGCCTATTGTTATGCTAAGATCCAGTAGGGTAAGAAAATCTTCAAAGAGGACCATATAAGTATCTTCTGGGAATATGTTGGTGAGTCCTTTAATAAAAGAGGAAAAATTCACATTTTTAGGACACTAACACATGACCTAGCAGGTGTAATGATGCCATTCATTGGGACCACATAATTTGCAGGAAGAAAGAGTCTACTTTAGTAGATTGGAGAATTTTACTTGTATTGTGACATGTTAGGATAATGAATGATTTGAATGATATGTATTCCGTAGGATCTAAGATACGTGTGATATTCTATGGGATTGTATCCTTTGATTCATAGACCAAGGGTTGTGATGTAGAAGCATCTCTCTGTGATTTCGCTTGTGAATGTATGTGGATTATGACCAGATTCCCCATGTGTTAGATTTGTTAGAAGCTAAAAATTAGCATACATTCATCATTAGTGAATATTTGAATAACATGATGGGCATTTAAGTTCCCACCCAGAATTTCACTTTTTTACTTCTAAATCTAAGTCAATGTGGCATAGTTAGTTGTATACAACAACTATTGTTATGAATCATAACTATTGTTTGTGGGAATCCCTCCAACAATTAGGGGCAACCACTGACTATTTTCTATGACACATCAATGTTTAGTTTACCAACATTACCTTTATTTGTTCATTGTCAAATTTGATAATACAATTGGCCCATGTTGGGATCCCTCCAACCCGTTACATATTTTTAGGAGTCATATGCGCCCCTATTTCATGAGGGAATCAAATCCTTGAATTGCAAGAATAAAATGGCCTGATGATTAACTATCCACAAGTTGCAGGGACTTACTTTGCATAGAGCAACAATCAACATTGGCTAACCACTGAAAGGCAAGGTTTGACATTCACAACTTTCTCCATAGTTCCTTCATTTTTAAATATAGTGCATTTCACCTCCTTTTTCATTTGGAGGTACTCAAAAATGGCACACTAAACCAACACTCGGAGGAAGAATTTAGGAGGAGTCAAGACTACTATCCGCTCTTCCATTAACAAATCATAAATACTACCCTCTAGCTTTGATAGCACCTCCACACTACTTTAGTCAACACTTCTTGTATCCAAAGTGTTGAAATTCCATTCAAGGGGTATCAAATGTAGTTCATGTTTTGGAAATAAAATTGGCCACAAGGTGCTACCATTCATGATATAAATTCTCTAAATGTACAAAGGTGGATCATGTATTCACTGAGTTTGGGGACGTTCATATATCGTGATATAAGATTTGCAACTGGGTATATTGGTCGAGCTTGTAACAAATTTAAATGTATACATAGAACATTTCGATGTAATGTTTCACTACTATAATCCAACACTACCACTATCAATCACACAAGATTATCATTCATGTTATCGACAGTAAATAAATAGGATTTTTCAATAAAGGCTACCAATCAATGATATAACCATTGTGCACACGTTGTACGGAAACACAATGTATCCCCCAAATAGTGTAAATAAACATGTAACTACAAAAGTAATTAACTAGTCATGATATAAGATTTGCAAATGTATATGTACGAATTTGTAACAAATTTGAAATGTAGAGATAGAACCTTTAAATGTAATGCTTCATCTATATTCCTACACTTACAAAATCAATCACACCCCTTATCAACATCAACTACAAAAGTAATAACTATCCCTCTAAATCAAATAACATATACCATTCGGCGTTCACATTGCATTGTACACATGCGATTGCTAGTGGTATTGTATTTTATATAATTTAGTTAGTGATGGTAGGACACAAAAGATTTAAAACTCACTTAAAATTGTTATATCAACTCATTGTAGCATATTGCAATGTTGAATTTACAAATTTATATGTAGTAGGTAACACTTCCTAAATAAGTGAAAATTTGTTACATGGGTAGATCAAACTTAGATGTACAAGAACTTTATTGGTATAACACACGTGGGGATTTTTATTCTTGCTACAATCCCAAGTTACAATCTACATCTGTCGTTCAGTCGTAGTATTTCTTGTATGCCTTGTAGCACATAAGATGGTACATTTCATTTTCATAATGGTAATGGTCACATAAAACATAGTTAACAATTGGGTCATTGCGAAGTTTTAGTTTTCCAAGGGTAAGCTGGAATGTGTAGACATCTTCCTAAGTACTATAGTATAAATGTTGTGGGTGTGTTTCAATGGACTCACACATGAGTTGGTGAAGCGTGTTAGTCTCATTCTTTGAACATTGATTGCTAATTTAAAGAAACCATCGGTGCGCCATAAAAATTGTCCTCACTGATAAAAATTTATTTGGCTGGGGTAGTCAGAAATACCTATAAACAATTGTCAGTATTAGTATAGTAAATAATGTTACTAGAAGCAAATTGATTTTTTATAAGGTGATCAATTTTTTTCCTTTAAATAATTATGTAAAGGATTTATACCCGAGTGTGTATTGATTATTGAAACCCCAAGCATGTGGGCATGTGTCCATTGGGTAGCTGTAGTGTTGTCCGGGCACCAATCTGCGCCTGGTTTTGTGTTGTTATTTGGAGGGCTTGTATTTTGGAGGGTGGCAGATGGACCTGCACATAGTAATTATATTAGGAAAATGAGTGATATCAGTATTTTGGTAGGTTTTACAGATATTTTAAAGTTATAGTGAAGGTAATCATACTTTAGGAAAGTTAGTTGTACTAGGGAAGGCGAGGGGTGGTGGGGGGCAAATGGAGTTTTATGAGCGGGGTTGTAATGATTCTTTTTAGGTAGAGCTGGTACTTATTTTCTTTCTGGTTGGGCACAAGAATTTGTTTAGATCTTATGTGTGCAGTACCGTGCAGATGAGAAGGGTGGAGAAAAAATCAACCATTAGATGGTTGGCATGTATTTTCGATAAATTAGCAGGGCCTCATGTGAGCCTTTGATGGTCGGTGCCACTAATGTCTATTGTGTCTTTCTCAAGATTCATTCATATATCCTATGTGAATGGTCCAATGCAATATGCCATCTTAACCTATAATATCTTTTCGGTAGTTGTTTATGGCGATAGAAGGGATGTGTACGTATGTGTTGTCCATATCCTAGGGAGACAACATAATTATTCAGTGAATTTGACAATGACATATAGTGGCCCACCAGTTATTGGGGTTTTTTAAACCCTCTTATGCTTTGTATCCCATACTAGATTTACCAATTGCTTTTCAATTGATTATGTTGGCTACTCTATCCATAGATTTTTCATTAATATGTTGATTTTTCTCCATGTCATTCGCAATGCAGTGCAGATAGGATTTTAGGCTCTAATTGTTTGGAAGGAAAGGAGATAGTCTTTCCTGGGTGGAAACATGGTGTTTCCTATAGAACTAAGAAAAATATAAAAATTTAGATGTATTTGAGGCATGTATTTGTTATGGATTGATGATATTTTTTGGTAGCAGGAATAGGTGATGTGTGTGCATTTTAAATGTTTGGTGTTCCTGAACTTTTGTAATATTTGGTGGGGTCTGAGATGGTCATAAGAAGTTGCCAATCAGCCTTTATTGCATCTGCGTTCTGGAGGTCTTGAAAGTAGGGCTCTAAATTAGGGCCTGTGTAGGTGTACTTCCAGCTTCCCAAATTCCCTAAACGCCTAGCACTATTACAATGGTAGAATTTGTTCCAAACAAAGGCATGGCCAACCGAGCTATTGCCTAGTATACATAGGCACATCATTAATTGGTGGTACCAGTTGATCTTAAAGGCCACTAACGAGGATGATCGAACACCCACCAAAGTCTTTATCTATAGCCTTTAGGAAGGCTTGGCGTAGCCGTGTGTTGATATCATTCAGCATGCATGGGCCAATGAAGCTTATTTCATCAATTAATATGTAATTTTGTTTCATCCTTTTCTTGGAAGTGGAGTAATGGATAATGACCCTGAAGCAGATGTACGTCATGGATTGAAATTGAGAGGGTTCTATGGATAGTGGTGCCTTTTATATGGAAATTTCCCAAGAAAACACCTGCTGGGGCTCATATCCCAATAATAATCAGGGGGTGGTGTGCAGGGGATAGTGATTATAGGATGGATGAGATGTGCTTTATCAAATATGACTTACCAGTGCCAACTGTGTCATAAATAACCATTTTGAGTGAGGGTGCAATGGACTTTGTAGTCAAGCATGCATTTTACCCTCTAATGATTTATAGAGTGGTTTTTTGTAGGAGTAGATAACAATTCATGTAACTTTGGTATTGTGTAGGAATGTATGCATCAGTGGGGGGTATTTGAAGTTGGGTTGTTATATGAATTTGGGGCCTGTTTCCTGCCACGCATGGTCCAGTTGGTAGTCTCCCCAACACAATGTGTGGTGTCAAACTCTCATAGGCTGAGCATATCTAGGTCATCTATTTGTATAACACCAGATGGATGGATACATGAAAACAATTCCCATTCTTCCATTTTTTTGTCATTCCAGGAGTTATCCATCAATCAGTTTCAAGTTATTGTTGTACGTTGCAAAGAGCATCAGATTTTAGTGGATGCTCTTTGAATGCGCCATGCCTTTGCCATAAGTATGTGGAAAGAGTTCCCATTTTTGATAGATTTCAAAATCTGTAGCTGAAACCTATGTCAAATCTTGAACACTTTTAAACAACTTGACCACAAATCAATTCACTAAAGCAAAACACTTCTTATGTTGTTTTCTGAGTCATACCGAGCAGAATAATTTAGTACTGGGGGTAGAAACCGTACTATGGATTTTGTGGGCCATGGTCACCATATGGTTGGCAATCTTGTCTGCAAGTATAGGACCATGACCTACACACTTATATGAATGAAAATCCTTCTAGGTTGATGTATGTAGGACTGAATAATTTTGGGGTTAATTGTTGTGCTCTTTGGAAGGAAAATGATTCCCTTGAATAGTTTTTGGCCTAACTTATATTGACAAGAAGAGGCAGCTACAGATAGAAAGGGGAGATTTATGCAACATGTGGAAGGTATTTCTTGGTCCCCAATGTCACGGTCTACTAACATTTCCATTAAAATAGGATGAAATTATTGAATTTGTAGATGGAAAGCTATAGGATGGCTCCATTTTCACTATCTTAGTCATAGGCATCATTTGAAAACTCTTATACAAGGGCTTTGGTTAGCATGTGTTGTGATCGTTGTTTCAAAAAAATTCTCTTATAAGCTTTAGTGGGCTACATATTTTTTTATATAATGCAACACCTACATACATTGAGAAGTTACACGGTTGATATCAAGCTATTATCTCTCCAAATGCATAGCATATCGATGTGTTATGGAATGTTGACTCTATCCCCCATCACTGTGTGCTGGTGTGTATGTAGGTTTTCCTTTTTTCGTTGCAAGGAACCATGGAAGTGGCTTGTAGGGGCCATTTGAATGCTTTATACATAGCACTATAGATGAGGGCCTATTTTCAACAGGCATGTATTTTAAGAAGACCCATATGAAAAATTACTTTCGAATCATTGGAGAATCTCATAAAAAACTTTAGCACATGTAGATTGAGAATTTCTGAAAAAATGTTTCAAAAGTGGTGTAGGCGATTTTACAGAGGATTGGTTCCTTGTTTTTTCTTTTAGTTGGTTGATAGGGTTAGATGTAGGTTGGAAGGGTGGGTTTGAACGGGTGAGGAGGTTGGACAAGTGGTTGAATGGGTGGAGTTAACAAGTATGGGGCTGGAACGAGTAAGGGTTGGATGGGTGTGTGGACGGAAAGGGGTTGGAAATCTATGTGGATGGTGGAAGGAGGTTGGATGGGAAGGGGTTGGATCGGCAGGAGTTGGACGGGCACTGGAGGTTGGACGGAAGGGGTTGGATGGGAAGGGGTTGTAATGGGAAGGGGTTGGACAGGTGAAATGGGGTTAGACGGGTGGAGGTTGGACCAATAATGGGGTTGCATGGTAGGAGGGTTTCTAGGGTGGGGTTGTGAAATGCTAATGTGTTGTTGGCTCCATTTATGCAGTTGGTTCGACAAGAAGTTGGATATGTAAGGAATGTGTTGGGCGGACTGTGAGTGAGATGGGTGGATTGGATGAATATAGGTTGACGGGGGGGTTGGTCGAGAAGGGATAGACCCCGGATGGGAAAAAATGGTTGGTTGAGTGGGTTGGATGAGTCTCATTCGGTGTTTTACCAATGTATTTAATGCTCATTAATGATACCCCTGAACTCTATAAATGTGATTTCAAGGTTCATTTTTACACTTTTATCTGTAAATTTCTAGTGCTCTGAGCTATCTAATTTTACACCCAAATTTCTCTCATCCCTAATTTCAGCAATGGCTGGTACCACATATATTCCTTCACCCAAATTTCAATACAAAAACCTCATGTGCCCATAATTTTAGACTTTGCTAAAGCTAAAAGATGGCTCCAAAGGGTTGGCTGTGAAAAATTCAGAATTTTCCGGCTTGTGAACATGCCCCAATTCAACACAGATTCATCCATCCTTGATTACCTACTCGCCTCTTACAACGACAAAGATGGAAAATTTTCCATTCTTGTCGTGCATCTGAATTTTCATCAAATTAGACTTTTTCTGATTAAACCCGAGGAGGGTGCATCGGCTAACAGGTTTACCTTTCCAAAATAAGGAATACCAGGGGTTACTACAAAGGTAGTCCTTACAGATGAAGACAAAAAGTTTTTGGAGTCTCATTACAATGTATAGGTTGATGGTAAGTTTATTGTTTTCAAATGTTTTTTTTAACATTACTACGTACCACACAGGATCTAATGTTTCCTTTCTATAATTGCAACTCCTCTTAATTGATCATCAAGAGGCCTTCTTCTACAAGGTATTACAAACAATTTCTTTCTTGCATTGCTTCACTTTTTCAGGCCAGGATAGTATTACAGGTCAGATCTTAGACATTCCCTATTGGGTAAGTTCAGTTATTTATTACGGACACTAGCAGGTCAACAATTCAATTGGTGCAGTTATTTGTCCAATAGAATAAAAATCAAATATCTCCCATGCCCGCAAAGCCAATCAAACTGATAAATCAAGGACTGTATACTCTTTTTGTAATTTTATTCTTACTTTATATTATAAAGCATACTACAAACTGATGCAACATAAGATTCCTACTACAATCAATGATAAGATGATTGGTCTTAGTCTTGAAGAACAACAGGTAAAATTTACATTTACTGTTTACTTGTTATAAAGATTTCAATTTAAATATTTAAAATAAAATAATAAATGTATGATTATATTTTGTAGAGAAAAATTATAGCTGCAACATCTCATAAGGAGGCAATTGCTAGAGGTAAATTCCCTCCAGAGCTCTTTGCTGATTTTGACATGGATTCAACAGAATCAACACCAATAAGACCTCTTAAAAAGTGACCTAGGGGGTCGATATGCACATCACGTTTACCATCACATTTAACTATAGGTATGAATAATGAAGTTATCTTTTTATATAAATTACAAATTCAAACAACTACTATAAATTATGTATTCTAATATTTCTACTGATCTTTTCTACATGTATTGTATTCAGAAACTACTGAGATGGATGATGAAGATCAAACTCATTCTGACTAGTGGAGATCAAAATATCACGATTGTGTCTCTGTCTATGTGAGGTATATTGTATGGTAGTTTGATTTGCATGTTTTGTTTCCTTATAATTTTTTAGCATTTACAAACACCAACCATTATATTCTAACAATTTGTTACATTTGCTTCATGCAGGTAATATGGCTTCAGATCATATTCCACTTGTAAGGAGGCCACCAATTCCTCTGATGCGTCAAGTACAAACACAAAGGAGGACTTTAGGAAAGAATATTAGGTTTCCTGTAGAGTCAGCAGGAACAGTTCATCTTGCTACAACTAAATTTCCTTGGGTTGTCACTAGGTGGAGTTTTAAGTGTAACAACCACAAAACTTTTCAACAACATCGCCCTTGATGAGGAGTATTTAGGCTTCGAAAGTGGGGATGTAGCCAAGAGTAACTATTTTGACACCCATGACATGATTCAATCTACTCCACCTCCACAACCAAATGTGCAGGGAATGCAGGGCAGTGACTCTCCTCCTCCCCAAACCGCTACTCCACAAACAGATGATGAAAAAACAAACTTTATTTTAGAAAATATGATATCAGATAGCATGGGGGCAACAATTCAAGAGGTTGTAATGTCTGATGTGGATTTGGTGTGGTCGTGGGAAAGGTGAGCAAAAATTTTGATAAAAGAAATAAATACTAGATACCATAATCATGCTCAAAGGCATTCATTGTTCACTGTCGTAGAGAGCCAACCAACATGGTAGGATGTTTTGCTAAACAAAGCTCAATCAGGGACAATTTCATATAGTAATGATTACAATGATGAAATTATAGACATAATGCTAAACAGGTTGGAAAATCTCAATGCTGAAGCACATGCTTACTACAACAAATGGTCTAAAGACAAGACTAATGTTTTAATACAAATGCAGAAAAAGAGAAAGCTGTTGTAAGTGGGCATTTACTTTTACATGAAAAACTAAATATTATATTGATATAATAACCACTGCTATATATTTTTTTGATATTATTTGATAGACTAAAAATTTAATATTTCTATTTTACAGGAAAAATATGAAAATTTAAAGAAAGAGGCAGCTATTTTTGAAGCACATTTGAAGAATGCCCACAAAAGTCTGAATTCTTTTATACAGTTGAAGGAACAAATCATTGTAATTAATAAACAAAATAATACATTGAGAAGGATAATAAAGGAGCATAATATGGATCCTAGAAATATTACTAAAGGAAAAGACAGATGCAGATGCAACACTTTTGTCTACAGGAGATGTAGCGAGGGAGGAGCAATGAGTATACTAGAAAATATCAACACTGCACAGTAGGAGATCATCAAGATTTCAAGATTTTATTGCTCCATCTTATATGCAGAAAAAGAAAAACCTTCATCTGCATCATAAAATTTGATAAGTTAGTTGAGTTCACCATGTGACAGGTGTGTTGTCACAATTCCGACACTAGCGTAGGAATTAAAAGATAGTGGCATGAACCCTTTTTTTATTTTTTATTCCGTGTGGTAGACATAAGGACAACTATGATTTTGAATCATAGGTAAAAAATAGGATGACCTCGTAATGTGTCCTTATATGATAGAACTTGTCTGGAAGCTTTGAGATGTTATGGAAACAACCCCTTTTTTGAATTGTATTGGCCGACAATGCTTTATGAATTTGTATTTTTTTCATAAAGTAATCCGCCACATGAGAGATCAATTTCATATGAACTTTGGAAATTAGAATTGTATAATGTAACTACATACAAATACAAACTATGTTTCTTTTCTATTGTTTATGTAAATGTTGCTTAAATTTACACTATTTTGTTTCATTACGTTTTTGCATTTGTTGCAGATGTAAAATATATAAATTAACAGATATAAAAGACAAATGTCACATGTGTTCTTATTTCAGTCTCAATTTGAAATGCAATCATAAAAAACAAATGGCATTATTGAAACAAATAATGTATTGATGACATTGTTAATGAAAAGGATCAAATAATGACAAATACAATATTGCATTTATTGAAAGTTGTAATCACTGATATGAATTACATAAGTAGTATTAATAATGTATAGAAGAAATGAAATCTATGTGAATTCGAACAGTCCTTGGAGCAACACTTTCATTTGTGTCTTGGAAATCAACTGCAACATGATTTGTGGATGTGTCTTGATCCCCTGGATCAGTAAATAATATTACTTACTCCTCTTAATCTACTAGTGAATTCCACAATGCTAAGGCTCTAATCATAAGGAAAAGACTCCACTGAGTAACTCGATACATACAATGCTGAGACAAATTTCTAGATTCCTATCTGTAACGCACCAAAAATACCAACACAAGAACAACACAGTGAAATACAGGATAATTTTTTTCTGACCTGCTTTGACACAACACAACACAACCTGCTCGTCACAAGGTTACAACCAACACTTGGAACCATTTGTTACAGGGAGACCACAAGGTTAGCACGGAAACGTTCACACTTATCAAGGATAATTTATTTTTCTTTTTTACGAGACAACATGGAAGTCCAACCACATGACACACTCACAGCTAGGGCAAGCCACAATAAGAAATGGTTAGGGTTTATTTATTTTGGTAAGACACCCTTTAGCTCATGACTTAAGTTTTCAGAAGGAATCAATATATGGTTCGCACAAATTCATCTCACCAACTAAGTTAATTTCTTAAACACTGTAGAGTATTTCACTCAAGTCTTCTCCTACTTGCTAAAGCTTATTATCTTTCAGAAATTAATCATTGTTTTCCTTTGAGCTTGTTTAAGAGTTCACCCCAAAGGGATAGTGTTCGCTAGTTTAGCTAGGGGTATCAATTTATAAATGTTTACTTCACAAAGGATGTTTTCATTTTGATCACTCATGGAAGTATTTGATTTCAATAGATCACCTTTACATTTACTTGTTGAATATAAAATTATTATTTTTGTTTAGCTTCTTTAAGGGTTAACCGACTCATTTTACTTTACTTATAAAATATTGTCGCTAAGTCTTAGAAAGATTTAACTTAACAATTTATTCTCAAGATCAAAGTTTTACAATACTCATATCAATGTAAAGATTGAGAGCCATTTCTCACAAGGATAATTTCAAGCTTAACTACACAAGAACAAGACACTTTATTTCACCATTACCAAACAATACAAGGCAAGAGGTCATATCAACTCTCTTTACAAGCAATGTTACACAATTTACAACACATTGGACATTTTTACAAGGAACTTCATAATGGTACAGATGAAACTTTTACACTCTTTTCTTCTAGTCTACTCGCATAATCCATCTGCACAATATTAACTAAAGTCAGTTCGCAAGAACTGAGCATGTTAAGGCTACACAATGCAATAGTAAGCTAACAATTAACAATATCAAGAAAGGAATATTCTAAATTCAGAAATGGATTAAAACACAACTCACAACTCCATATTAATCTCATGAGAGAGAAAACTAAATCATCCAACAAGGAGAAAATCCAAATACTAGTAAGAACAAAATTACATAAATCAAGGCAAGACCTTATGGGTTGGGAACAAGAAAGTCAAGAGTGTTGATATCTCCTTCATGTAATCCTATGGTTTACGTGATTGGAATCCAAATTTACTCCATCCAACTAAAGGGGTCCAAGAGAAGACAAAGCGAACTAATTATGATCATAGGCGCGAAGCAAAAAATGACGTTATCCAATTCTTCCAGGGGGGGGCTTCAAAGTAATATGGGTTCGATGCCCTTAAAATAACACAACTATAGTTTTGGTTTTAACCAAGGAGTTTACCACTACCTCCTTATCGGATTTCTTACACGTAGTACTAGTTAACCAAAACAAATCCACTTTTCCAAAAACGTACGAAGAGACACAGAAAGGGCCATTATTCTACCAACAAACCCCTATCCTAATCGTCAACTTCTCTACATAATATAAGGGAAGACTAAACTCAAATTCATTAATAATTTTTATATAATTTAGACAATGTCAATAAACATTAAAATAAAAATTGATCTCCCTAACAAGGCCACAAAATGGACCTTTTAGTAACCAAGTTTGAAGTATAAGGTATTCGAGTTCGAAAACAAAGGGATTTGGCAAAACACCAACGATGCCCCCAGACTCAAAAAGACCTTACCACGAGTACAAGCACAAACCAAGAACCAACGCACATAGCTATCAGGAAGGTTACGCAGTGCGGTCAGGGCTAGAAGTTCTATGAACTCCTTGCCAAAGGTATAGAAGATGGAAAATTTTACCCGATCCATGTGGGCTTATCGAGGAAAAGTCTTAGCAAATATCAAACAGATAAATATAACAGCCACCTATGATATTATCACTGAAATCAGCTGTCATCTAACAGGAAACGAGTTCACGAGTCCAGGTACCATGGATTCACCTACAACTTTTGTTTCAGTCTAGCTAGTGATAGCTTGCTTGCGACCCTTAATAAAATTTGTAGAGATTTCATTCAGTTAAACTTACAATGTTTCCCCTTGCTTTAATCAAACAAGAGTTTACATCAAGAAATAGGTATAGTAATTCTCTCAACACGTGGAGGTCAAAATAGATGCCAGGTTATCCCTCATCTAGACTAGGTACAAAAGTCAACCATATACAGTTCTAAACCAACCCCGAATGCCATTTTATAATCAAACATAAAGGAAGGAATGCCCACAGGCTTAAACAAGTTTCAGAACACAACATCACTATTAATGTACCTTTTAGCAAAACAGGAGGGGCCTAAACAGGAAATGCCGTATTTATTCAACCAAAAGAGGTATGTAGGCTTAACCTTCTATTTAGTAACCTTCAATTATAATTACCATCACAGAATTATTTTAAAAGAAAGTCATATAAGCAAACAAAACTCAATAATGTTTCCTTCCCTACGAACTAGACTGCATCACTCAATATTGGCAGTGACCCATTTAGACAAATATGAAATAGAGTAAGCTAAAGAGAGGAAGGAACATTCCAAGCAAAATCAGCGAAATTGGAATGAGATTAAAGGAACAACCACACAATCAGGCAGTGATATAACAACCACGAAAACATCTAGTCTAGGCGCCATTTCAAGAGGAAAAGAAAATTCCATTTCAAGATACTGAAAGAAGGTAGAAAACTATTACAAGGAGTAGAT
>JAHRHJ020000098.1:0-104387 GCA_019776745.2 Taxus chinensis
TTATTTCTGATCTATTTACACTTTCAGCAAATATGCCGTAAGTTATTCCTCCTCAAAATGGCGAAAGAAGGCATTATATAGCTTACAATTCGGTTACTCTCGTAACGTTTTCTTTAACTAGAGAAAGTAAGGAATGCCAAACGTAATTTTCAACTAATTACATGGAAACGAAAGGAATAGGAAGAAGAGGAAAGAATGACGAAGGAGAAGGTGGACAGTCACTGAAAGACCCCACCGTCTTCAGAAACCGCTTCTTGAATTTCTTTAACATTCAGCTATGTCTTGCCACGAGGGACACACAAGACATTCATTTGAAGATGAAAAAAAACCCAATGGATCTTTGAAAACTGATGTAAACGGCGTCTTGAAAGCTTAGTAATTCCGTACCGCTGTACACCTTGAAAATTTGATCTTCGAACTTAAATTCAAATTTTAGCACAATCCGGGGCGAGAGGAAAAAAATACGATGAATGCATTAGGTTAACCGTGGGACATGTGAGACGTGAATGCACGAAACACGAGGCTCAGCCGATTCAGGACGAAACAGGAGAGACACACCAAAATGCATTTGGGACAGTTGGGTGAAAATGTGCGAAGGACGCGGTCGGGAGAAACCGCAGAAAATGGGAACATTTGCATTTTTTGATGGGACAATGGACTCAAGTACGTGACTCGGGAGTTTTGGCCGGAACAATGGGACAGCGTGCACTTTTAAACTTTGGGACATTCAGGACAAAAAGTTCCGAAGGACGCGGTTAGGGCGAATCGGCCGAAAATGGAACAGAAGCCCTTTAGAACTTGGGCAAGTCGGGAAAAAAAATGTTGAAGTGCGTTGACTAGGGTGGTTCAGCCGAAAGGGAACAAAGGCCCGTTGAATTGGGACATTTGGAACAAAAGTTTCCGAGTACGCGGTTCCTGGCGTTTCGGGCGAAATTGTCCAACAGTATCGCCACAATAAGTTTGGGCACCAATTGGGGACAAAAACTTCTGACGGCCCGAAAAGGAACAATTCAGGTATTTCAGACGATCGGGAACAGAGTGACTTGAGTTTGGTGACACTGGGACAAAAACTTCCGAAGGGCCCGAAAAAAGGAAACAACTCGGGGATTTCGGCCGAATCGGGGAAGGGACACACGTAGAAACCGGGACAAGTGGGACCAAAAAATGTCCGACAGCCCAAAACATGCAAAAATGACCCAAAACATAGATTTTCTCGCATTCACGACTTAGGCACTTAATCAGAACAACACGCTAAACTCAAAAAATTTGAAATTTTCACTTTCATCAGAACAGGGAATTTTGAGTGGACAAACAACTGGACTCCTTCTGGGTGATGGCTAAATTAAGAAATGAGGACAAGGAAAAGAACTTAGACAAAACTTGGTGAAGCAGAAAGGCTTATCCCTTGGGCAACGGAGTCAAAAAATAGACCAAAACATGAGGGCAACACACAAAAACAACGAAGGGAAAACACTGTACAGAATATAACAAAGGGACTCTAGCACCTAGGGACTTGAACAACTTGAGATAATGCCAACTATAAGGTAAAAAAAAGTGGGAGAGAGAACATCCATGTAATAAAGATAAAAGAATTCTCACCAGCAAAGGTCTGATCTGGGAAAGGCCCCAAGCCAAAGTGAATTCAAACTTTCCTGGCTACCACGAGGTCTCATGTCTTGTACAATAAAAGCACGGTATCCCAACTTGAACTCTCTGACCTAGCTCTTGTCAAAACAGAACCCCCCCTTACCTCTGCTGGGGAACGATATCCTATCAGAAACCTCCAATTGGCATCGGTCAGTTTTGTGCAGGTACATAATTCTCTTGTCCAGCGGCACTCTGAAACAGTTCATCGATCACCTCATTAGATGCAAGGCCGGAAGTTCCACATGTCAATGGAAATTGAGCTCTCCTCCAATACCAATTGAAAAGGAGAATTCCAATAGCCTCTTTGGGTAATCCTGTTGCCCAAAGAGCATATAGCGCTTCTTGTGCCAGGTTCGTTGAGAATCATTGACTAACTTCATTATTGATAGTCACCAGATTTTTGTTAGTTTAGATTATGCCTTCCAATTCATTGAGGGTAGTAATCTTGAAGAGTGAGCCAAAGAAAGACCATACCCATAGCAGAAGGCCATATCTAAGCTGAAGAGGAAATCGTTTTTTTTTATTTTATAGTTTCCTTTGTTCTTTTTTCTTTTTTTGTTTTTGAGGCATTATATGTTACAATCTTGTAGGCACACCATACTACCAAGATGTTCTCTTTGATGAAGATGCATACCACTTCAGAAGTAGTGCTTCTTGATGGGAAATAGCTTCACCGCATTGGTGAAGTAGTCAGTGGCAGTAGTACATGAGGTGCCCAGCACCTAGAAGCAGGTGTTTAAGGGTACCAATGAAGTCCAAACCCCATTGTCGAAATGGGCTCCTCATCACCAACTGGCTTGAGAGGCAAAGAAGCCAGATTAGGTCTTCCAACAAAAGTCTGACAAGCTCACATTTATCCGCCCATTGGATGCCATCCTGAACAAGGAAGGCCAGAGTACCCTCCACAAGTATCTTAGTGATGTGGACCATTGATGAATAGTGCCCTCTACATGACTTGATCATGAAAAGCTGAGAGCCATTTTCTATGTTGTTCTTGTCCACACCACTTCAAAAAATCTCCCATCCACGCCACGTGGAACAAGCATGTTCCCATAATACATATTGTATGATCAATTTAACAGTCATTTTTATTGGCAGTTAAATGAGAGGGGCATTCCCCATAGGTGAGAAAATGGGCGATGTCAGACATAACCATTCGTTACATGAACTAAGAACAAAATAGTAGGAAGGTTCAATTCTTTTACAGCACTCAGTTGAGCTCCTTCCGCATGAGCTCACAAAGACCTTTTCAACGAACCAGCTGGTCGGCACTGATGTCAATGCATGAACTATTGGACCTTAGCAACCCAATTCCTATCTTGGATCCAATTATTTTGTGTGACGACCAAATTGACTAACAGTTGTATCTGGAACCAAAACCATAGAGTGCAGAGTTGAGGATATAGAAAGGAAACTGCTTAACAGCTTGACAACGGCAAAAGATGCTTTCCCATTCTGGTGTATTTTAGCTCATGATTTTTCAGGATATAGCTCATGAAGGCAATTGGTCGTCATGTTTATCGGAGTCTTCTGGGGTCAACCAGCAGCCAAGGTATATCTGAGCCCATAGAATAGAGATGAAATCTTGCTGAAATCGGGGACAGGCTAAAACTGGAGTTTTAGCGATAGCTCTCTTGATTACCTGCAAAGGATCCTTTCCTTTAGAGACCAACCAAATGTTTGTTTCCTTTTCATCATCTGAGAAAATTCAAAGTTACTTCTGCAAAAGCAGGGATGAATCTTCTCAAGAATTTGATCCGTACCGGAAGAAGGAGTGCACACGCCATTTTGTACTGGTTTGGAAGGAATTTGCTGGATGGCTTGACTCGTTCAGGCGCAAAATCTTAATCCCATTCCGTGGAAACGATGTGGTCTAATAACTTTCCTCAGTGACAACAGACAGATTTTTTTGGGGTTCCCAGAGAGATTCCATGCTCTCTGCATCTCAGCCGAACGCTTCTAGGTGATCAAAATGATCCGGCTCCTTGTCTTTGAAAACACTGTCAGGTCTCAAGGTTACATGACCATACACTTCCCTTTTAAGTGCCTTTCCAAAGCCAGTCCATAGCTTCTCTGGAAAGTGGCCACAGCATTAATAAGCCCAAAAGGCATTCTCTTGTACAAAGGTGCCCCAAGGAGTAGGAAGCTATTTTTTATTTTGATCGACATTATCAACCTCACCTGATTTTATCCCAAAATCCATCAACATAGATAACATTTTTCAGAGCCGTTACTATGCTTGCAATACTTGATCATCATGGGCAAAGGATAATTATCTTCAGAGAAGCCTGATTCTCAGGTTCCTGAAATCACACAGATGCGGATCTCACCATTCTTTTTTCTGACAGCACATATTCGCAATCCATTTTGAATGGTGAATTGGAAAAATAATTTTAGCCTCAACAACCTTCCGTAATCCCCTGAAGAGATGGTGTCAGCCACTTTGGGTTGTATTGGTCTCTGTTTCAGAGCTTTTTCTTCTTTCTTTCTGCTTGAAGGCTTATTCCAGGCTTAAGGGGAAAGAAGTCTGCATATATTTTGCTTGAAGCTTCAATCTTCATAAGAATAAGCGAGAACATCCTTATAATACCTTTTCAAAAAGATCAATTGCTTTTCCCTCTTCATCTGCCGTGCAACATTTTCCACTGTTCACAGCTAGGGTCAGAAGAACTCCCAATTCAATCTTATCATACTCACTGATTGCTGAGGCCCAAAAAGCTCTAGATTTTCACATACCTGTCATGCTTATCAAATAGTTTCCTCCAAAACTCACCCCCTTTAGACCATTTTGTTTCCTTTTGAGATGATGCTCCATCTGATCTGTCTCTTCTCCTTGGGTGATAGCTTTGTCAAGGGCCACACTTCGCGAGGTAGGTTATCACTTCCCTCAAAGATCAGCTATCGAATTACCCTTGAGTCCAGGAAGGAAAGAAAAGTTACATCATTGAAAACCGCATTTTATGGGTATTGTCAGGTACACTAGGCCGATGGACCATAGTCAATGGTGAACTTTCCTGAGAAATTCAAGATAGAATAGTAAGATCCCGAGACAGCTAGTGAGCATCCCTGGGCTGTTCTTCCCCTAGGTACTGCTTCAATGGAGAAAGCATCAAGGAATTCATGGAATCCCAAACCTGATTCCTAATGCCTTAGCCCGTCCATTTTTTTACTTGAAAAAGGTTCTGACTGCTTTACAATCAATTCTGTCATCACCACGAGCCAGAAGATCTTTATCTTGTTCTTATGCCACCTGCAATCCAGAATGAGAGCTTCGTATATGCTGTGTGTTTAGTATTCTCAAACTCACTTAAAATGAAAAGGGATTAAGGACACCTTCCGGTGCGCATAGAACACCAGCTCCAGAACTCAGCTGAGAGAACTTCCATCAAATTCTAGAATCCAAATACATTGGATCTTCAGGTGAAATTCTGGAGGTTGATTTCATCATGGGGGGGTTGGTGGGGGGTACATAATCATGTATTTCCATGATCCCATATCCCATATAGATTTGTTCTCTAGGATCATCCGTTTTCTGCCAATAGACTCAGACTGGCTCTCAGGCAGCAATTCCTCATTTCCATGACCGGCACGAGTGCATTGGCAGTCCATTTGGATTTCCCCCACCCACATCTTTGCAGAAGTTCCTGCTTAGCACATCCCGTATGAGGAGGGATCTATGCTACTCGATGGTTAGCCAACCTTTCTTTTTCAAGGCAAGGCGCAAAAGCACTTTGGCGCATCTTTACTTCTCCGACCAGGGGCACTCCTTTACTTTCCATGGAGTAACAGGATCCATAGGTGGTGAGTGAGGTCAGCCAAAGCATGAGCGCTTTAGCAGGCTTTACGTTATCTGAAGCTCGAGAGTCAATGACACAATGACTGAGCCTATGGCCAGCGTATAAGAATTGTACGTAAAAGGTTTAATTTTGTCACCAGGAGAGTGACAGCAGCTACCAGGCTGCTGTGGTGCAGAAGAGGAGTAGGTAGAAGGCCTTTAGAAGTGGTCTTAGGTGGAATTGACAAATTGATCATTTTGGCAAAAGGCTTTGGATGGGTTTGATAGTATTCAACTTCTAGAGATTTGTCCGGTGTCTTTTTCAGGTGATCAACAATATCAAAGGAATCCAGCGGTGGCCGGGCCATCATCATTTGAAATCTAGGCTTATCAACTTTAGGAGAAAAGAAGAAGCAAACTTTGGTAGCAGGAGGATAGGACTCACTTTTGGTGCAGAAAAGTGGGATGGAAAATCTCTTTTTGCAATAACAGGATAGTCGTCGACATGCTCTTTGGATTTATTAGTGGCTGGGTCAACCTTCTCCCTCTGCGTTGTCGGTTCTCGAGTCATGACAGCAAAATATTCGCTGTTTCATGTCTGCTTACCACTTAACATCATAATCAATCAATGCCCTCATGGTAACGAAATTCACTCGAGATCCCTCACGTTCCTCTGCCCATCATCAATTCTCTCGCAAACGCTTCGCAGCGTCGTTATCTTCATCATCATCTTTTCCTTCCACCTCACAGGTCCGCCTTGACAGGGACTCTAACAGTAGGTCCTTCAAGTGCGAAATCTTTTGTTATGAGAACCAGGCAAACGATTCCCTGGGTCTGGAAATTTCGCCTCGTACCGTCTGCATATGGAGCGGTGCTGAGCCAGTTGTTTCTTTATACAAGAGATCATTTCAAGTTCTGAACTCATGATCATTGTTAGGTCCAGGAGTGGAGGAGGAAGATGCAGCAAACTTAGATTTGGAAGTGTCCCTTCTCTCAACTTCCCTGACATGATCAAGTCATCCTCGACACTACAGCCAGTTCTTGATCCAGAGCTAACGTTCTGAGATTACCCTTCTTATTGCTAACTAACTTTCGGTATTGGGCATTAAGAAGAAACACTTTTGATTCGATCAACAGGTTCGAGTGTTTGTGGGAATTTTATTTTCACCCTGTGGAACCGAGCCACAAAACTCCTCATGGTTCTTGCAAATCTTTCTTATCTGAGAAATTGGGCAAGCCAAGCCAGCACATCTTCTTCGGCTTGAAAAGATTCTCAAACTGGGTTTCTCATGTGTCCTATTCATTCGGCAACCTGCCGAAGGTGAACGAACTACTCATTAGCATTTTCTTGTACGTCTCACTGAACAGCCTCACGGAGACGTCTCCATTTCAACTCCCAAAACTCCACATGCAACATGAAGGCTGCAATATTCATCACGAAGATGTACCTTGCCATCACCTTTGTAATTTTGGGAAGTGCTTCCGGTTACCTCTGGTAACTCATGCCAGAGCTGAGTGAAGGGCAGGGCCCGACATGCTGACCCCATGCATTGTGCCGCCATTCTTTGAAAATGGCTTGGAGAGGAACTTTAACACCAACGAGAGTTAAAGCTCATAGATTCGGACTAGCAGGTTCTGAAGAATACCACCCGTAGGAATTCTTTCTTTGAAACATGTGAGTGCTCGTTGAACGATTTCTTCTATTCTGTTGACAATTCTAGATAAAAGAGTAAAAATGACAGTCTCGTTGCTGACATTCCGGCAGCCTATGGAATTTTGCTGGGAAGAAGTTTTTGCAGCGAGGTTGGTGGAGAGATTCACATGGACTGGTCTAAGGCTAGAATTCCCGTTAAAGGCGTAATGCAGACTTTGGAGCTGGAATCACAAAAAAAAGTACTTGGTTACTAGCTCTGAGGACCCCAAAGCTCAAATCCTTTTTTGAATCATCAAGGATGGGGAACTATTTCTTGTCTACCGAGTCTGATAAAGGGGTTGTTTTCGTTCAAGAAGGAGATCTTAATAAGATTTGGACCTTGCAGTTCGATGGCAGCTGTGCAACCAGTGGATGTGGCACCGGAGCCATGCTAATATCTCCCGAAGAAGAATTCGTTCCTCTCTCTTTCAAGTTGGAGTTCTTTAATAACACAAACAATACTGCTGAGTATGAATCTCTGTTACTCAGTATGCAAGCCGCAAAAGAAAGAGGAATTAAAAATCTAAAAGTGCAAGGTGATGCAGAGTTGGTTGTAAACCAAGTTAAGAGGATATATCAAGTAAAAAATGAGAGGCTTAGGCACTACCATAATGCGGTGTGGGACAACATCGAAGAATTCGATGCTTTTTCAATTGAATCCATTCCAAGAGCTCAAAATGACATGGCCAATTCATTGGCCGTTTCAGCATCCCTCATGCTACCACACCCAGGTTTGAGGACAAGCAAATATACCATCGAGGTGGTTTTCCGATCGACCGTGCCAGACAATTCTCAGCATTGGCAGGTGTTCAACGACAATAATCAACTCATTGCCTTTCTAGAGAAGGTAGAAAATTTTAAAGAATTACACTTTGAAGGATCTACTTCCACTTGCCGTGAATCAGTCACCAATCAAGGCGATGAATCTGAAGGGAACGACGGCATATGTCATCTCAAAGGAAATAAAATCCCAAAGGGCCTGGTTTCTCTGGAGCGGTTGTTCAACAGGCATGACCGTTTTGTGAAAAAGAAGAGGTGAGATGACCCTGACTCATCCCCAGAAACTAAACCGGTCAATATAGGTTCGATGGAGCACCCGCAATTTGTGAACATTGGCAAATGTTGCACACCTGAGGAGAAACGGAAATTTATCAAGTTGCTGAAAAAATATATGGACGTGTTGGCATGGTCCTATGTCAATCTAAAGTCTTTTAAGCCAAAGGACGTTCAGCATGACATTCCGTTGAAAGAAGATGTCAAAGATTTTCACCAAAAGCAGAGGCACTATAATCCTAAGATTTCAGGGACTATCCAGGCTGAAATTTAGAAAATGCTGGATGTGAGAATCATCTTTCCTATCCACCACAGTACTTGGGTAGCAAATATTGTGCCAATGCGCAAGAAAAACGGTGAGATATGCATATGCGTAGACTTTCGCAATTTGAATCAGGCTTCCTTAAAAGACAACTACCCACTTCCGATAATGGATCAAGTTCTGCAAGCAGTAACTGGATCAGAGATGCTGTCCATGCTTGATGGTTTTTCAGGCTATAATCAGATTGAAGTTTCACCTGAAGATCAATTTAAAACAGCATTCACTACTCCCTGGGGTACATTTGCCTACAGCAGGATGCCTTTTGGCCTAACTAATGCTGGCGCCACTTTTCAGTGGGCCATGGATTTTGCATTCAAAGGTATGATGGGGAAATTCATTGTGGTTTATCTAGATGACTTAACCGTGTTCTCTAAACAACAAAATGATCATTGTGATCATTTGGAGCAGGTGTTGGGCAGGTGCCGAGAACATGGGATTTCCCTAAATCCAAAAAAGTCTATTTTTGGAGTCACGGAAGGAAAGTTGCTAGGGCATGTGGTTAGTAAAGAAGGAACAAAGATAGATACCAAAAGAGTTAAGGCTATTCAAAGCCTTACTCTGCCTACAAGCAAGACTGGTGTTCATTCTTTCTTCGAAAAGGTGAACTTTCTCAGGTGTTTTGTTCCTGACTTTGCTGATAAGACCTGTCACATATTGAACATGATGAAGGGGTCACCAATTTTCAGATGGAGCGAGGAAGGGAAAAGGTCATTTGAAGAAATAAAAGCTTCCGTTGCTCATGCACCAGTCCTAGCATGTCCCGATTTCTCCAAGGACTTCATCATGTATAGTTACGCTACTGAGCATACTGTGTCCGCAATCTTAATGCAAAAGAACTCGGAGGATGTTGAATCTCTGATTGCGTTCATGAGTTCTCCCCTCAAGCCTCACGAACTAAAAATGACTCAATTAGAAAAGCATGCCTTCACCATTGTCAAAGCAATGAAGAATTTCAGGTATTACATTCTAAACTCACATACGGTGGTGCTGGTCCCTAACACAGTGGTGAAATCAATTCTAACTCAGTAGGAGTTAGGAAGCTTGTGAGGAAATTGGATCGCAAAGGTCCAGGAGCATGACCTGGATATTAAACCAACCAAGCTAGTAAGGGGCAAGGGCCTGTGTTAGCTAATGGCTGAAAACAAAGATTCAGAAAACCCCGATGAAAGGGGTGACTACACCGATGTAGCACAGAACCGGCTGGAAAAACCCGATTCGCTGCCTTTGGTCCTATTTGTTGTGACTAGTGATGAATGGTATTCCAATATCACTTTCTTCCTCACCTACGGCGAATGCCCAATGTACCTAACTGCAAAGGAGAAGTGCACTATAAAGCTCAGAGCAGCTAAATATGTCATCTAGGATGACGGTTTATATAAACGTGGGATAGATGGCATCTTTTTGCGATGTGTTGACAAACCTCAGTAGGTAAAAATACTAGAAATTTTTCACAATTCAGCCTGTGGGGGGCATTTCTCTTCCTTCGTGACAGCACACAAGATCATTCGAGCCAGGTACTATTGGCCGACGCTCTTCCAAGATACAGCCACCTGGGTGGCAAAGTGTGAACCCTGCCAGCAATTCGTCGGCAAGCCCAAGTTGGCTGCCTTTCCCCTAAGGCCGGTCATTATCAATGAACCATTCAGAAAATGGGGAATTGATTTTATTGGTGCACTCAATCCTCAATCGAGTGCCGGACATAGCTATGTCCTTACAACAATGGATTACTTCACCAAGTGGGTGGAAGCCATACCTGTCAAGCATGCCACTTCTGAGGTGGTTTGCAATTTCATTAAAGAAAATATCATTGTCAGGTTTGGCGTTCCAAACAAAATCGTTGCTGATAATGCTTCTAACTTCTCCTCACGGGAAGTTATTAGTTTTTTCTATGAATATGGGATAACTTTGGCTCACGCCTCAGATTATTACCTTCAGGGAAATGGTCAGGCGGAATCCAGTAACAAGAACTTGGTGACCATCATACGGAAGTTAGTAGATGAGAATCAACGAATGTGGCACAAGTCTTTGTACGACACTTTGTGGGCCGATCGTATTACTCCCAAGAGATCTCTCGGCATGTCACCTTTTCAAGTGTTATATGGCACTGATGCCGAACTCCCCATTTCTGCGGAACTTCCTGCTCTGCGCTTGGCACGAGCTATCGAAGATGAAACTTTCCAAAATTCTCTTGAAAAGAGAATCATGTATCTGATAGAGCTCGAAGAAAAGAGAGTAAGAGTGATCGACAGGATCACCGAACATCAGAATCAAATCAAGAGATTATTTGATAAAAAAGCAAAGCAAAGGGATTTTCAAGTGGGAGATCTCGTCCTTTTGTGGGACAAGCGAAGAGAGCCAAAGGGCATGCATGGAAAGTTTGATTCCCTGTGGAGAGGGCCCTTCAGGATCAAGCAGCTCAACGGAGAGAATAGCTTCTATCTCTCATATCTGGATGGTACCGAGCTCCCGCTTCCTTATAGCGGGCAACATCTGAAAAATTTTCAGGAAGTAGAGCTTGCTCTCTTCTTTGTATAGTTTGCTTTCATTGTGTGTTTGCTTTCGTTGTGTGTTTGTTTTCAGTTTATTGTTTGTTTCTTTTGCTCCCCCTCCGGTCACCCTTGTTTTTGACTCTATTACCCAATGGATAGGCACATGTGATCTGGGATTCTCTACCCCCGAGTTTGCTCAGGGGTAGTCCCTAAAAAGAGCCAGCTGTTATCCCGTAAAATTGACAAGGGCAATTTTACCGATAACCATACCGAAAATTTGGTTTTGATCCCTCGCTAGGGATCCCTTGTGTTCGGAACGTTGTAAAATCCCTTTCCGGGAAATCTGGTTTCCGAACTTAGTCTTTTTGGTCTTTTTTGGCTGGGCGCATGGAATTACTATGTAACACTAACTTTTGGTGTGCCCCCTTTAAAACCTTTGGCACATGCTTTTTAGTGTCAACACACCTTTCGGTGCGCCTTGTATGTTGAGTCTTCTCTGCGTGCGCCAAGGCGCATGCGCCTTCGTATTAACACAAATTTTGTTGCGCCATGTTTTGATGCGTCGCAAAGGGCGCACATAATCTCATGTCGACATCACTTTTGGTGCGCCAAAGGCGCGCTTAATTTCATGCTGGCAAATGCTTTCATGCGCCAAAGGGTGCATGCTTTTCCATGTCGACAGCAACTTTCATGCGCCCTTTACAAAGTGGGTGGCGCATTTATGACTAGCTCACCTATATATATAAAATTTGCGTGCCCAAATGTCATTATCATCAGACACATATCACGTGATTTTTATTCTCTGAGCCTGTCAGCCTCTGCCTCGTCGTTTTCAACGCATTGTGGACCCATTTTCAAGATTTTCACTATTTATCCGGGTAAGTGCTCTTGTCTCTTCTGTGTGATTTTATTTCCGGTTCTTCATGCTTGCTGGTTGGTTTTTGAAATACATCTTTTGAGCTAGCCATCCCCCCGTGCTATCTTTCCTTATTTTCCTCTTTCCAGATCTGCTAGAGGAGGATGTTATCCTGAAAAAACAATGGTTTGTAACCCTCCTAGTTTAAACCATTGCATACCCCAAGTAACCTTTCAAAGGAGGAACAGAGGAGAAAAGCAATCTGAACCATGTGAAGACCCCTCTGAGAGTGTTTTAGTTCACTGTTTCCCTCTTTTTCCTTCGGCGCATCTGTCACCCCTGTAACATGATAAAAACCCGCGCCAATGGCGCACCCATCTTGCCTGCTGCATCGTAAAATTCTGCGCCCCCAAGGCGTGCCTCTTTCATATGCTACAAGCGCTAACCTTGCGCCGTCTTTGGCGCACCAACATTCCTTGCTGCATTAAGTTTCTATGCGCCAATGGCACACCTAGCATCAGTGCAACACAGGCTTTATCCGCGCTAAGTACAAGGATTTGAAGGCGCAGGTGCATCCTTCCTTACAGCAACATGATGTTGTGTTAACCCTTCGTGCGCCGCGCCATGGTGCACGAAAAGTTCCTGTTACACAAACCTTTCATGCGCCAAAGGGCGCACCAAATCCCAGTGCAACATGAAAATCCTATGCGCCAAAGGGCGCATCCTGTCTCTATATAACACAATGTTTTCATACACCTTTTATAAAATGCACTCTGCAGTATCTATGTGCCATGCGCCTTTGGTGCTAGTTTAACCTTTGCAACCCCCTTTCCTGTGCACCTTACCTATTTATCCCTGTAAGTTGCAATTTTCATGCGCCCTGCGCCCTGAGCCTAATAATAACTAACTCCTTCTGTTGGACTTCAATGGGAAATCAAATGACTGATACAACCTTTTTGGATTGGGTTTCGCTTCTTCTTCCGTGCAGATCAACAACTGAGTTCGAAAGAACATATGTCTACATCCAGCAAGAGACCTATCAAATCCAAAGGAAAGGCCAAACTTACAGAAGAAGAGATGAAATATAAATATCAGAGGGTCAGAATGCCCAAGTCTCAGGCCGAGTGCAGCATGGACATCAGAGATTCAGAACTGGGACATATTGATATGGAGGAATTCTGGGCTAGAACTCAAAAATTCACAAGGAGTCCATGGATGGACAAACTGATGGGCAGTGCCCTGCACTTCGCCGGTGGAATCCCAGTCAGTGCCATCAACAATGAATTCTTAATGGTGATTGCCCAAAGTTACAACAAAGACACAAGGTGTTTCATAAACAGCAAGGGCGAGGTAATCATTAACCTCATAGCCCATCACTTTGAGGGAATACTCGGCATACCTCACCACCGGCACTTTGTGGCCGTCAGTCAAGCAGATTGCATTAAGGCCTGGGATGACAATGAGGATCAATGTATGCAACTAATGAACGAAGTCTATCTAAGAAACAAAAAGGTAGTAACCCGGGGCCCCAAATCATCCACCGCAGTGACTTCTCAGAGGAGCTCAGTGATACCATTACATTCCTGAGCAGGGTTTTCGGGCTTTCTGACGCCCATTATTTCCATAAATGGATGCTGCCATACTTAGAGACCATGAACAAGAATATGCCTGATCAGCGCTTTTGCTGGGGAGAGATTATAAGCAGTAAAATCTCTTAGCAGCTACAACAATTCAGCACAACAGGGGCATTCCATATGAACTCCTACATGGTCTACGCTGCAGCATCAACGAGGGACTATCCAGGCCTGATGCGGAGTGGAGTTTGGCCTCAGGTCAAGATATATAAGTACTACCCAGAATTGAGGCTGGAGAATAGCATCTCCCAATTCATAAAATTTTAACGATGTGTTTTTTCTATCACATCATCTGCCTTCTGAGGCCGAACATGACTTATGGTCGCATGACCAAAAGCATAGTATCAGCCACTGAGAAATGGGGGGCCTTGTTCACCCAGTTTCCCACATTCACCTATCTAAGGGCTGCCAAGTTTTTAGGAGATCCAACCAGGCTACGAAGGTATGCTGGGCCTAAACTGATTCTGCTAGAGCTGTCAAGGCAGCTAATCACATACCACGAAAAATGCCTAAAAAGAAAGAAGGGTGGAACTCCATTCCCCCTTATAATTGGCTGATACACCTGCAACACACTGTCCAAAGCATAGGAGATGTATGCTAAACTTGAGTTGTTGAATCTAAAGCACAACTTCGGAACAATGCCCACCTTCGATTGTCAGAGTTACCTCCCAAGGGAAAAAATTGATCCCATCCATGTTCCTGAGATCGAGGACATCTAGATCGACTTGACACATGAAATAGATATCAGGTGAAAGGATCATTCTCCCGGCTGGCTCTTGGAAGAGATCATCCATTATGGCGTAGCCATCATTCCAAAAGGGTACCAGACTACAGAAGCTGAAATAGACAAGGTATATATTGACATGGATGGGGATGATTGGCCATTTGTAGCCAGGTCAACAGAGCCAAGGCTGCCGAAGACCATTCAGGAAAGGGTTAAGGCCCATGTTGCGGAGCACACCGAACATTGGTGCCAAACAGAATGGTCTCACCTACCTCAGGGTAGATTTCACTACCTTCTCACTTTAGGTAGACGCACCTCCAAGACCGGCCCAAGTCACCGTAAAGGAAAAGGTAAAGGTGAAAGGAGGGAGAATCAAGCACCACCCAAGAAGAAGCTCCTCAAAGCCCTCCTACTACTTTTGCACCAGAACAAGTTTTCGACCTGGTATCCCCAGAGTAAAGAAGATAGAGACAACAGGAAGTTCCAAAAAATACATCCACCTCAGGATGTTATCACAACTAACAACTACTAAGGTACCCTTCCATCCATTCTTCCACTCCTTCCTTCCCCTCCTCGAGTTATTGAAGCATACCATTCCTATGGATCGTGTCTTCTTCTCTCCCTTCTTCTACTGCTTCCATCTCCCACCTCATCCATCTTCTCCTCTCTCGCAGATATGTCCTCATCAAGTGTTCCCTCCATCCAATCTGCGAGATCCCTTATGTCTCCTATGTCCTTCTCCTCTCCTGTAGTAACTCTAGGCCTTCACAAGCAGCAGTGCATTCGGAATACTCTGTCGATGCCACTACCAAGTGTATTCACGTTTTCTTCCCTCTAGGCCTACTTTAGTTGCCATCCCCTTTCACCCTCGTTTCTTCCTCCATTCCCTCTACTCCCACTCCCATAAGTCCTAGCTTGGATTTCTGAGCATCTAAGCCAGCACAAGAGGAAAGGTTCCCATCGTACTCCGATGGACTTCTCCATCATTCCGTCTAGAAGGGACCCAAGAAGCAGAAAGCCTGATCACTCGCTTATCTCAAGAGCACTATCGGGAGAGAGAGTTCATGGAGATTTCATACCCTAATGCCACTCAAAGAGAAAGAAGGATCTATCTCCTACAGACTGCACAGTGACCCAAGTCACAATGGGAACCTCATCTAAAAGCCTACAAGGAGAAGCTCTTGTCTACAGGAGATGCCCTTCTGCAGAGAAGCTACAAGAAACCAAGGAAGAGGAGAAGAGAATAATCAAGGAGCAGAACAAACATCTCCTCCAAACATTGCAGAGAGATGGGCAATGCTCCTCCCATGACTGCCGCCGAAGACCACTGAAGCTTCTCAAGTGGGAGATAAGATAAATGAGTATGCTAAGATTAGTGAACAAGGTGCGGCAGTATCCTGCCTGGATAGAGCCAAATCCTCAGAGATAGTGAGGAAAGTGATTACCGAAATCTCCATAGTGATCTACCTAGGATATTGAGTCAAGGCAAATAAAGAGCTACAAGAAGTTAGCAGGTTCCGATCTCCGAGGAGTTAGACACATGCCAGGTTGCAACATGAAACATTCCAAGCAAATGGCTAACTGCTCAGGTCAACGACCTATTGAAAGTTCGGCATCATCGATCACCCACAGGGCACATCAACAAAATCTCTCGTTGCACTCTAGATTACCGAGTTGATCAAATGGAATATATCCTAGAGAGGATAGATAAAATCAAGGATGAAGCCCTGGATGAAAAATGCACCAACATGGAGTACGACATTGTTACTTAAGATGTCTCCAGAGATGCTCAGTGAATCATTCACCTTGAGGGAAGAAAACGATACCATTCCAGTGATCTTTAAGGCTATAGTCTTCTCAAAGTTTGGCACCAGAGGTCACATTTCGATCACAGAGTCTATCAATAATCTGCTTGGCCTGCTAGTGACTTCATTGGCTTCTTGATTTATGCCTGAAAAGGAGTACGCCAGGTTACCTGACAAGCTCATAGAATGAAAAAGAAACTTGTGAATTCATAAGCGATGAGGCATTTCAAGGGTCCAAATCATCAGGATAAACTTTAGGGACAATGATCAACAAGTTTATGGAATACCGACTCTCAGTGTCCACATCGCCTCTCCTGATCAGCAAGCAAAAGCATTCCACCCCTCTGTTCGGTAAGCAAGATGATGATGATGAATAGCTGCTACTGCTTCTTATTCTTCTTCTTCTTCTTGTGTATGCTTCTCAATCATCTTCTTCGTCTTTCTAAAAATATTTAAAAAGTAAGTTGGCATGCAAATGATGACATCGTCCATGTTGCATCATGGGATGTTGCCATCCAAAAATTTGCCCAAAGTCAACTTTTGACTTTTTAGATATTTTGTAAATATCTTTTAAGATATTTTGTAAATAGTTGGTTTGTTTTTGTCTTCTTTCTCTCTTCTCCTTCTATAAATATCTGGAATACTTGTTGTATTCCAAGATGGATGAATATCTTTCAGTATGAGAAAAAGAAGTGAAGAGAGAAAGACTTTGTAGCATTCTTGTAACATGAACAAGATATTAATACAATATGTTCAAACTTTGTGCTCAATATATGTGTTATTTGCATCAGATCTTTCTTAAGTTGGATCTATGTTTTTATTCTGTTGGATTCTACTTCTGTATTATCGACATTTATGTATCATCATTATTGCTTTATTCATTTATGTAAGTAAGTTTTCCTCTGTTTACTACCAGATCCCAAAGCATAAACCTTCTGACCTTTCTGTCTTTGGAATTCATTTCTTTTCTTCATTCGGACCTGATCTATCCTCCTCCGTTCTCTTCCTTCCCACCTCTCTATTTGCATAGTCAGAAATACCTCTATTGGGATGAGATCCCAAACCCACCTGAAGTTAGAATAGTGTGAGATTTGCATAAGATTCCTTCTTGATAGATTAGTAATAAACCAATTTCAATTTACTGTCTCAAAGAGGGGTTATGCCCTGCACACTGTTGGCCTATTTCTCTCCATAGATCTGTCCTAGGCTGATAGATTTTCAGACCAACACATCATCAACCTTAACTTGTAATCCCTTCAATTATTGCTTGACCATATTTGAATGCTAGTTTTAAATTCTTTGCAACTACCAAATCATGTAAATCCTTGATGGTTTCCATTTAATATAATCCATCCAGGTTTTATCCATGTAAAAATATTAAAGGATACGTGGCAGATAACTCTGTCAATCAAGAATGAGTCTTCATTGGCTTCATTCCTGTATAAATATCACTCCATCAATTGTGAATTATTATCAATTTTCTGCAACAACCATCTGCAAAGTAGGAGATGTTTTTCTCTTAAAACTAAGGATGCAGATTAGTAAATGGAGGACGGATAGTATCAAAAAGTGCCCATGAGCTTGTAGAAAGGATTTCATTTCTAGTGAATTACACACACTTAGATCAAAAGTGGAATCATATGATTTGAGTGAAGGAGTATGCTCATTGTGAAGTGATGGTCATTATGATGACGTGGGAGATGGGTCATTAATAAAAAGGTGGTTAAAAAATTATTAACAATAAATTTTAATGAACAACATGGAACGTATATTAATTATATATAATTATTCTATAGATAATCAATCAAAGGAAATCAAGTACACTTAACTCCAGATATATGTACGCAAATGATGTTTACATGTGCCATGTTTGGATATGTCACACCTTTGGAATGCATGCTATGAGGCTGTATGTTAATGTACCACATGGCTGCAAGTAGTGTTGTTATTAGGTGATGTCTATGTAGAACTTAGCTCCATGATTAATCCAAGTAATTCCTTGAGAAGGAAAATTGAACTATTCATATTGCTAAGATTAATTTGAATCTTCATATAATTAGGTTCTATCAAAAGAAAGAAAAAAACATGGCTTTGGCTGCATGCTGCTACAAGTTGAAATTTTTAGTCTTTGCACCATCTCCTTTCACCAAGATATTATGCACTCCTTGTTGCAAATGCTCCAAATCTTACAAAATAGAAATGTTAATAAAATAAAACATGTTAGTGAGTGGTGATCTATCACCATGACGGATGATTAAATCATCTTTTATTCCTCCTTGGGATATCTAATAAACTAGATAAACCAAGGCCACTAAAGATCTCATTGTTCCAAAATATTTAGAAGATGAACCAATAGGTTCAACTTCTGTCCTTAATTCTGATGTTCTCATTTCCATAAATGTTTTGGCCTCCTCTGAATTGTTGGATGAAGGTATTCTATATTGTTCAGATGTTTTGTACAACCTCAATCTATGACCATTTACCAATAGTTTGAATCTTATAGGATCAATGGTAGTGTGAATTTCATCTAGTGGCTCCATTGGAAAATATCTTCTCAATGTTCATATGGACTTCTTCAGTTCCACCTTGTCCTGCTTATAGATTTTCCCATGTTGGTCCTTGTATTTGGAGTCAAAGTGAAGTGCCCAATCCCCTTCTTAGAATTGCCTTGTTTTGATGAAATTTTCATGCCACTTGATCCTTTGTTTTTGTACCACATTTGTATTATAGAAAACTTTTCCTCCTCATTTCATCCAACTCATTGAGTTGAAGAACCATTTGCCTTTATTGCTTTAGAGAAAAACTATATACCTAATTCTTCAATGCAGTTCTTAATGTCTTATGCTCAAACTCAATAGGGAGGACAACAAGTCTTACCATACAATAGCTCTGATATGAAATGGTGTGAATCCAGTTGATTTTCTTCCATGAGGTATTGAATTCTCAAACTACCTTGGGAAGAGAGTTTTTGACCAATCCTTTCTATGCTAGTGCAATAGTCTTTGTTAAGATGGCCTAAACAAATTTCCCTGTTTGTTACTTCAGCTTGGCCATTGGAATTGTGGATGATAAGGTGTGGAATTCCTATTTTTATTTCATATTCTATAGCTAAATCAACAATAACTTCAGCAGTGAAGTGGGTACCTTGATTTGTGATAACCATTGCTTGGCACACCATATCTTGTAAAGATATGGTCATACCAGGAATTTTGTCAACTCTTTAACTCTTTTGATTTGGTAAGGCCTTCAACTTGTTGTCCATTTGGTGAGGTATTCTGTGCATACCAGGATGTATTTATTTTTGCCATTGATATTTTGGGTCAATGGGTCCCATGAATTCCAATCCCCATTTATCAAATGGTTGTAATACTATCTTAGGTTGCAATGGAATTTCATTAGATTTGGTAGGCCTCCCCATTATTTGGTGCTTATCACATCTTATTGCATACAATGTTGCATCCTTATGCAATATATCAATAATACCTTTTGTTAATACCTTTTGTGTTGTTTGTTTTGCAGTACGAATTGATTCCTCCACATGGCTCACTATGGTATTTATTTGATGACATCATAAATTTCCTCATCATTAATACATATTCTCATAATATTATCCTACCCTGTGTGGAATAGGAAACTAGTTATCCAAGATAAATTCACACTTTTCTCTACAATATATTTCTTTTCAGGATACAGATAGTGTGGAGGTGTCTTACATGAAACCAAATAGTTGGCTATATCAACATATCAGGTTGTCTTGGTGGAAATGGAAAATAAGTGCTCATCTAGGATAGAATCATCCACCATTGCCTCTTAATTATTGTTTTCCATTCTTGAGAGAAAACTATGCTACAACATTGTCTTTTCTAGGTGATTATAACAATTTTACATAAAACTCCTGTAAGAGAAGCAACCATCTAATTATCTTACTACTTACAACTAGTTTGTTGATCAAATATTTAATGGAAGCATGATCTACTATGGATAAAAACTTGATATCATGTGATAGTAGTGAAAGAACTTGTTGATAACATATACAATGGCTAGGAAATTCCTTCTTAGTGATAGTGTAGTTGAGCTCAGCATGCTACAAGGTTCTTACTCACATGATAGATTGGCATAATTGAGTATCTCATCCTTCTAGCCTAGAATAACTCCAATTGCAGTGATCGAAGAAGCATCTGTATGTATATGAAATGGTAAGATTCCAATCCATCCCTCTCAGTCACAGGTGTAGAGGTCAGACATTTTTTTAACACTGAAAACACAGCTTCACATTATTTCTATCTATACAAATGCAACATCCTTCCCTAATAAACCAAACAATGGTGCTACAATTTTGCTAAAATCTCGGGATGAATCTTTCGGTAATACCCAACATGACCCAAGAAGACTCCTTACATATTTCTAGCTTTTTAGGTGTTGGTAAATTTATAATTATTGATATTTTTGTTGGATCTACATTGGATTCTATTACATGATGCTTTCAAATAATGACCCAATACTATCCCTTCAGACATCATCATGTAGCATTTTTCATTACATCAAGGACAAATTATGCTCCTTGCATCTTTTGAGAACTTTATCTAATTTTTTCATTGCTTCATCGAAAGTGTTTCCATGGACTGTAAAATCATCCATGTATACCTCCATACAGTTCATTGGCAAGATCTAAGAAAATACTTAGAACTACCCTTTGAAACGTTGTAGGTGCATTGTACAATCCAAATGGAAGAACAAAGTAAGAAAACATTCCCCATGGGACATGTGAACATGCTTTTTGTCCTGATCCTATGGAGAAATCTATATTTGATTGTAGCACTATAACCATCCAGGAAATAAAAATACTTTTTTCGAGCAAGAGTGTCAAGTACCTGATCAATAAAAGGAAGTGGAAAATGATCCTTTTTTTTGGTTGCTAAGTTTCAGCTCCCTATAGTCCACACAAATCTTCCATTTTCCATTCTTTTTGGGGACAATAACAAAGGGTGACACCCATTGACTGTCCTGATATTGGATATATGAATCCAACATACAACAGTTTCTTTAATTCCTCCTTCACTATGTCCCTTACTATTGGGTTCATTCTTCTTTGTGGCTACCTTATCAGCTTGCAACTATGTCCTTGATGTAAATCTTATGAGTATAGAGTTTAGGATGGATTCCATGTATATCTCCATAATCCCATGTAAATTATTGTCTTGTTATTTTTTAGAAGAGAAACTAAGAGACTGCTCTTGCCTATATGCTTAATATCTTGTTCACATTGAGTGGTCTTACCAGGTATGATATCCACTTACTTGGAAATATTGATCATGGAGCATATGTTGCTACTTACAGAATTCAAGATACAATCATGTGGAAGAAGTTGGTGTAGGATGCATATTTCTTACATGAAATATTCTTAGTATTTTTCTTGAGGCAAGATTTGATTTTTAGGGAAGCTTACGCATTACAACTTTCCATCTTCCTCTTCACTCTTTCCATAATTGTTCTGCAAAACATTTGAAATAACAACATCCTCCTCTTGTCCTTCTATTATGCATGACTTCTCCAACATCATGAGATACTAAACTGAACTCTAGTCTTCTTTTGGTTCTTCTACCTCAAATAGTTTGGTATTCTTCATTGAATGGTTTTGCAAAGGGGTGTAGAGAATATGTATTTTTGGTACCACTTCCATTGGAGATGATCATATTTCCTGATCTACATCCAATGAACATGTATCATTAGTTTTTAACCATGGTCTCCCTAGGGTGATGGGATGTCCTCCTAAGATCTTGCCTTTGGATAGATAAAAATGAATTCAGCAGGGTACTCCTAAGAGTCTACCACTACTACCACATCCTCCAAAACTCCTTCAATATTTACTATGGATCTGTCTGCATAATTGTCAAAACTATGGTTGTTGATCTTAATCCTTCCAATTTAAAAGCACCCATGGTTTGTTTTTTCATCACATTTATTACTACTCCCAAATCAATCTGTGTGTATTTTATCAATGTACTATTTATTGTTACATTTACTAGAAGACTCCCTAAATCTATATACTTCCTCTTCACTCTTGCCATAATTTTTCTGTAGAACATTTACAAAAACAACATCCTCCTACTTTCATTTTGGTATGTATGACTTCTCTAGCATCATGAGCTGCTGTACTGAACTCTGGTCTTCTTTTGGTTCTTCTATTCAAAAAGTTTGGTCTTCTTCATTGAATGACTATGCAGGGGGTAGAGTATTATATTTTTGGTACCACTTCCATTGGAGATGATCATATTTCCTGATCTACATCCAATGAACATGTACATGATTGCTAACCATGATCTCCCTAAGATGATATGATATCATCCTAAGCTTGTTTTTTGCTGGAGAGCAATGAAGTCATCATGGTACTCCTAGAAGTCTACCAATTTTTTTTTATTATTGGCAAATAGTTTTTTGAAAGGGACTATACCCTTGAGTACAAAAGATGGCCTAGGAGCCAGAATAGGAATGAGAACCAGAGAGAAAAGGATCAGAATCCAAATGTGACAATGAAGCTCAAAGTAGCCAAAAAACAGCTACCCAAACAAGACAAAACAACAAAAATACTGCAAAAAAGCAGTAGAGAGACCGCAAAAAAACAACATAAAAACATACAAGAACAGCTAAAGCATCTACAACTACTTTTTGGCAGCTTTGTCTATGCTGGTCTTGATATTCTTCCAGGAATGGAACATACCCAAAGTTGTCATGTGGGCAGCGTCAGTATTATCCAGCTGCTCAATGGTCCTTTTGCTTTCCTTATCATTACCCCAAAGTGTTGCCGGAACTCCGCTGAGGTTGGAGACACTTTTGACATGTTGCTCAATGAACTCCTCAATCACCCTAAAGATGGCCATGTTGTAATCATGTCGAGTTTTGGCCTTCCCTAAACGGGAGTCTAAGGAGTTCAGCTTCTTGTAGATATCATCAATCTGGCTGCTATCAATATCCACCTCCTCCTCCTTTTTCCTCTTACCTTTCTGTTTTGCCAAGTTCTTAACCTCATCCTTCAACAGTTTCATATCAGCCTCTAAGGCTTCCAGCCTTTTTGAAGAGCTTTCCATATGCACATCCCGGGGACTGGCACTGCTAATATTCAGGAGGTCATGTGTAATTTCAATTTCATGAGGACCCTTCTCCACAGCAAGAGTCTCAAGGTTAAGCTTTCTAGAAGCCCTGGTAACCGGTCTGTTCGAGGTGGAGGTGAAGTGGGGGGTGGGAGCAGTAGTAGGGGGAATGGAAGAAGAAGCTTGGATGGCCGGCAGGGGGGTGACAGCAGCGGTGGCGGGGGCAGAGAATGGAGAAACAGGGCTGGCAGCAGCAGAACCCGGCAGAGGGGGAACCGAGCTAGGAGAGGATGGGAGACCAGGATACTTAAGAAGACAACATTTATGTAGCAGCAAAATAAGCCCCTGGTGTAAAGGAACCACCCGGGTATGCTTTTGAAACTCCAAAATGGAGCGCTCAAGAGAGTTCAGCAAGTAATGGGGAAAACAAACCATGCGATTCCTACGGAAGTGGTTAAGAAAGATAAGGTGCTTAGCAGGTACAGTGACAAACCTTCCTTCCAAGGAGATGAACCGTATCATCATGCGAGTAACCTCATCATAAGGCGGAGGGATCGAGCTAACAAGCAGGCCCGCTGTAACGTAGATCAGCTTCTCAGATCCCTCCACAAATCTCCTCTCTTCAACATCTCTGTCGACCCTTTTGTTAAAGAAATGGTAGCCCTCCAAACCAAGGCCGGTCGCTTCAGCAATAAGTTCTTCATTGACCAAGATCTTCTTCCCCCCATATTCAACAGTCCGCTCCTTCCAATCCTTTGCAAAATGCACTGAGATGCTTTGATCATGCCCCTGAACCTTCTCCATGAAGTTGGTGATGCCACCCTTGCTGAGTATGCTCCATAGCTCAATATTATCCTTCCAGTCCGGGTCCGCACTAGGCTCAATTTGGAAAGGGGGTTCCCCCATCTTCTCTGTGCTTAACTGTTTGCAACAAATTCCCAAATTCTTGTGAGTGCTGAAACCAGTCTGCTTTTTGCTATTGTAATCTGCACAATATTGGAAATGAGAGCCATTGCTTTTCCCACGAACGGCTGCGTGTCTGCTGATCTGAGCCTGTGGAAAATCACATGTGGGAATAGCCTGCTCCCTATCATCAATCACATTACTACTGTCTTCGGTTTCCGTGGAGCTTTGTATCTGGCTTTTAGCAGTCGCAGTGCAGCCCGCATGCGCGATTTTCAAATCAATGTAACTCCACTTGGAATTCCCCATATATTTCACACTATCTTGTTTATTTGACATGATTTGCATCATCATATTCTTTAAGTCAACACGTGTGGGAGTATTATTGATGCTGATCCACACCCAAAAATCATAACTCAGCTCTAGATATTGCTTGCGTATAGAAATCCGCATGAATGCTGTTTTGAAGCTGCTTAGGGATGCTATTATTATCCCAAACAGTGAGGTTAACATTAATGCCATAATTAGCCAGCGCATCCGCCAATTTATTACCCTCCCGGTAAGTATGCATGATCCTGATGTTATTGAAAGTATGACTAATACTTATGGACTCTGAGATAAAATCCTTGATGCTCCAACTTGGAGATGAGCACTGTTTAAGAAGATTAATGATATTCAGGGAGTCCCCTTCAATAATGAGGTTCTGAATATTTTGAGTCTGGGCAATTCTCAGGCCCCATAGAGCAGATAATGCTTCGGCAAAATGATTAGTTTGAATTCCCATTTTCCCAGCATACGCAGCAATCAGATTACCTTTATGATCCCGTATCGCTCCTCCCCCTGCCGCAATCCCAGGGTTTCCCTTAGAGGCCCCATCAAAGTTCAACTTATACCAATTAAAATCAGGAGGATGCCATTTAATCAAAGATCTATCAATGCTATTCCCGGGATTGCTCCGACTATTGACAGTTCCTATCTGCCAATTGGATAAGATGTATTCTTCATTCTCTGGATATCTCTTGTTCTTGGGGGGTTTAAATCTAGCAATATTCTCTTTGATACCATTAGAAATTTTACCAATACTAAGTTTATAGTTTTGCTTCTTATTTCTGAAGATAATATCATTTCTATCCTTCCATATCCTCCAGATTAAATGAGGGATAACCAGCTTCCAGATCCTTTTAACAACACAATGCCTAAAGGGTGGGTTCCATTGAGTCCATAGCTGATTAAGATCCTTCGGCAACACCCAGAGAGCTTCAAATTTAGAGAGGGAAAAACTCCATATTCTGGTGGCATACTCACAATGTATGAACAGGTGGCTGATATCCTCAGAATCTTTCTTACAAAGATGGCACCTATTAGGGATTATAAATCCTCTTCTCATCAGGTTGTCAGTGGTAAGAATCCTGCCTCTGATAGCCAGCCAAAGGAAAAAATTTATTTTGGGAGTTAATTCAGACATCCAAATCTTGTTCCAATTGAACTCTGTTTGACTACTGTGGAAGAAATTATTATATCCAGTTTTGACAGAGTAATTCCCATCATTGGAATTATTCCATACCAGCTCATCCTTGGAATCCAGCTGACTTAATGGAATAAGATCTAATTGATCTTGAAGGGAGGAAGTAATTTGCTTCAGATCATTTCTCTCCACAGTAAGTTTTTTCCAATTCTTGCTGGTACCATTTCCTTCAATATAGTCCTTGATTTTAATGCCATACTTGCTTATAAGACTGTCCTTAACCGCCCCAAAACTATCCATGAGATTGCCATTAAACCAATTATCCTCCCAGAAGTTTATGTCCCTACCATCCCCCACTTTCCATTTACTGCCCTGCTTGATGAAATTTCTGCTCTTGACCAGATTATTCCAAAAAATGGAACCATAGGGGAGGTGCTCATCTTGTAGGAAAGAGTACACAGTTTGATGATTTAAATATTTTTCTTTGATTAAATCAATCCAGGGTTGTTTCTCAGACAACATTCTCCAGCCCATTTTAGCAATGAGGGCCTCATTCATTTTCTCAATATCTTTTATACCCAGACCTCCCATAAACTTCGGGGTGCAAACCTTATCCCAAGCCACTAAGTGAAATTTGAACTTCTCTTCCATGCCTTGCCATAATTTTTTTTTTTTGAATCCTTTCAATCTTATCTCTGAAGGAAGAGGGGATCTTGTAGAGCGACATGACATAAATGGGCAGATTTTGAAGAGTACTTTTAATGAGCAGGCACTTACCAGCACTAGATAAAATGGCTCCTTTCCAACCAGCCATTTTTTTTTGGAATCTCTCCAATAAATCATCCCACACCTTGCAAGAGACTTTCCTAGTGCCGAGAGGAAGGCCCAAGTAAGTGGCTGGAAGCGCACTTATTTTACAACCCAGAATTTTAGCAATTTTAAGCTGCCTTTCCTCAAGAGTGTTGAAAAAGAAGATGGTGCTTTTATCATAATTGATCTCTTGCCCTGAAGCAGATTCGTAGAGCCGCAGTAAAGCCTTGGTAGCCTTGGCTTCAATGACTGACGCCAGAAGAAGAAGGATAGTGTCGTCCGCAAATTGCTGATGGGAGACAGCTTGACTGATGGAAGTGGGCTTAGAGCCATTTAAAAGCCCGTCATTAACCGCTTTGCCAATTGTTCTACTAAGGCTGTCAGCCAAAAGAATGAAGAGTAAGGGGGAGATAGGGTCCCCTTGTCTAAGTCCTCTGCTGCTAGTGAAAAAACCCACAGGCTCACCATTAACTACCACAGAGAATCTGGCCGTAGAGATACAAGCCTTAATAATTCTTCTAAATTTTTCCGGAAACCCAAATTTTGTTAAGACTTTGTCAAGGAAAACCCAAGAGACCTTGTCAAAAGCTTTATTCATATCAAGCTTGAGGACCATATTTGCCTTTTTATTATTTTCCATAGAATGTATGGTCTCGTGAACCATAATCACTCCGTCTTGTATAATCCTGCCTTTGATGAAGCCACTCTGCTGCCTTGAGATAAGTTCATTCATAATGAGCTGAAGTCTAGTAGTAATAATTTTGGTAAAAATTCTATAGATGGCATTCACAAGGCTGATAGGTCTGAAGTCCTTGAAATCTTTAACATCCATTTTTTTTAGGTGCCAGCACAATGTGAGTGTTATTAAGCTCTTTTAAAAGATTTTCCGTTCTATAGAATTCATTCACCGCTCTGAGAAGATCCTCCGAACAGATTTCCCAAAATTTCTGGAAAAAATTTATAGAGAACCCATCCGGACCAGGAGCCTTGTCACCCTCTAAAGCAAAAACAGCTTTTTGCAGCTCTTCAAGCGTGACCGCTTTGGTGATACTTCTAAATTTCTGATCCTCAATTTTATTTTGGGGAATGGCCTCCAACATAAAAGAAATAGCTTCAGAGTTGATGATATTCCTCTCCTCAAGAAGTTTTTTATAAAAATCAAGCGCTTCTTTCTTGATGCTATTGGGATCTTTTATGATATTTCCGTTGTTTTTAGAAACTTCTAAGATCCTATTACAGGCTCTGTGCTTCAAAGTGGTCATATGAAAGAACTTCGTATTCCTGTCTCCCTCTTTAAGCCAAATAGCTCTAGATTTAAGTCTCCATAAAGATTCCTCTCTGCTGCAGATCGTATGCAACTCTGAAAGAATATTCTTTTCATTAACTTCATCTTCAGCCGATCTCCCCATAGTATCCATTTTTAATTCCAGATCCTGAAGTTTTTGTTTTAACTTTTTTTTATTGTCAAATACATTACCAAAAACGCTTTTATTCCAGATTTTGACTTGCTTTTTGACATTTTTGAGCTTTTGAACCAATCTAAATTGAGCAGTGCCTTCGCCATTCCATCCCCACCATTCTTTTATCTTGTCATAGATATTGTCATGCTCCATCCACATCTTTTCAAATTTGAATGAGCTTCTGGTGGGTTTAGTCCAATTGAGAAAATTTAAAGCAATCGGATTGTGATCCGATCCAACTCTGGGCAAGGAAGAGAGGTGGAAGTCTTGACTGAGAATCCAGCTCGCTGAAATTAGTGCCCTATCCAATCTCACCTAGATAAACTCCTTTCCCAACCTTCTATTATTCCAAGTGTATTTATTCCCATGAAGATCCACATCTAAGAGGTTATGTTCAGCAATAAAATCAGCAAAATCCTCCATACCAGTAGAAAAGCTGGAGGTACCTCCATACTTTTCACCTAGGTTTAGTGGGGAGTTGAAATCCCCCATAATAAGCCAGTTAGCAGAACAATACTGGTTTCTAAATGTTTTAAGGTCAGCCCAAAGCTTCCTTCTACCACTAACCGTATTAGGGGCATAAATGTTAGAAAGGATCCATTCACCATTATTCTCAATAGCAACAAATTTGATTGCAAGATGATTAATACTAGCATTGAGAACCATACCAGTACAGTGTCTTTTATCCCAAAGAGTAGCCAGTCCTCCAGAAGCTCCCTGGGAGTCAACAGCCGCCATTTCAGAGTTATCCCAAAAACTCTTTTTAATAGTTTCTAGGGTCTTAGCTTTCATCTTAGTTTCTTGCAGAATCAAAATACTAGGATTACTGGAATCCCGTAACTCCTTGATGATTCTCTGCTTGGAGTTTCCATTTAGGCCTCGGATGTTCCAAGAAATAATCTTCATTTGGAATGATTGGTGGTTGGAATTGCCTGATGGTTCAACTGATGTTGAAGTCCATCTGCAATGTCCCTCTCCGTTCTCTTAGATCTAAGAGCCTTTTTAGAGGGTCTTCCTCTTTTTGTACTTCCTCCAAAGTCAACTATTCGTCTAGCAGAAGATCTAGTTGTTCTGGATGTTGAGGTGTCCCAATTGTCTTTTTTCTTTTTCTTATCACTGTAAAGTGATTCTGGGATCATTTCAAAACCTTTCATTCTTTTTTTCTTTTTTGAAATGACCTTTGTGAATCCAGAATTTGGATCCTCCTTATCCATGATAGGCGTAACTTCTCCCTCTTCACATTCTTTCTGAATCCTGTCAGGTGTGCGTGTATCATTTGTTCTGGTGCTGAAGCAAGCAGGTGAAACCGCTGATATGTTGCTGGAACAAGGAGGTAAATCTGCATTACCATCTCCCCTAGGAGAGTTTTTCTTCAAAGGTTCTTTAAGAGCCATACAGTCCTTGTTCGAAGTTTCCTCAGTGATGCACAACTGATTATCTTTCTCGACTATCTTACTGCTCTGAAATTGCTCAATAGGGACTATATTAATCTTCACAGAGCCTTCTTGCTCGTTCACCACCATGGATACCTTCACAGGATTTTCCAAGTCTTCTTTGTTAGGTGCTTCAGGCAAAGCTCACCTTATGATAATAATGATCTTCTGCTGAGACTTTGGGACGCAGACCAGATGTTTCCTTATTTGAGTTCTAAAAACCCTTTTTTTTCCCTTTCTATTTAACTCCAATTCCTTCTGACTAGGGGCTTTGTCTTCATTCCAGCTATCTGTGCTTGGAACCCTACTATCCTTGTTCAGAACTGAGCCCTCCCCAGGCTGTTCAGCATCCAAAGTAGGGGTCTTCTTCTTGGAACAACTTTTGTCAGAGTGTCCAATGCTATGACAATGTTTACATCTCAAAGTTTCAACCTCAATTTTTTGGGTCCATATCCCAAATCTAGATTTCAAGATTATGTGCTCCGGAAACTCCTGTTCCATTGCAGAGAAAATGCATAAACGAGCAAAAGCAAGCCTGGATCTGTTTCTCGTGGGCCCATCCAGCCCGATAGGGGCACCTAAGGATTTTGCAATATTTAGCAGAATTTCATCATCCCAAAAATGCAATGGTAGTCCAGGTAACCTACACTAGATTGGGATGGTGTTTATATTTTCAGTATTAGGGTCAAATCCAGGATACCATTTTTTCAAAAAAAGGCCCATGTTACCCAGCCACCAGGGACCTCCCAGAAGCACCGATTCCAAATCCTCTTGCTGATTAAATTTTGCCAGAAAAAAGCCTTTTGGCATGATGGTAATGCTCAGGGCTCCCTTAGGTTTCCACTTTCTCAAAGCCCATTTTCTAATGAAATCAATATTAGGTCTAGAGCCAAGAAACTTACCAACGAGGGAGAGATTCGCTTTGCTTAAGGCTCTATCAACACATCCATCTGGGACCCTCAGGCAGGTGGCACCCTCGTTGTCCTTTTCCCACGTGAACTGACCAGTAATTTTCGGACCCACCTTGATGTTAGGGCTTTGAAGCAACTTATTCCAGGCCATAGGTGTGGATCCCAGCATTTCCCCATTTTTGTTTATAACCGTCTGATTATGGCCAGAGATCTGCCTTTCCTCAGCATTCTTAGGTTTATTGTGCAGACTTTCTGCGGCCAGAACTATAGAAACAACACTGACAGTACCTCCAGTGCTTTCTCCTTCACTTGTACTTGTGCTCACAATCGTCTGATTATGGCCACAGATCAGCCTCTCCTCAGAAATTTTAAGTTTAGTGCGTAGACATTCTGCAGCCAGAACTACAGAAACCGCGTTGCCATAGTTTTCTCCATCACTAGTTTTCTCCATCACATTTTTTGTTGCTCCCATATCAATCAATGTGTTTTTATCACTTTACCATTGATTATGATATTTACTAGAGGACTCATTGGATCTATATACTTGGGAAAAACTAGGTTCCCAAGCATAATATCATCCAGTTGTCCAATGAACAGTATAGTAGATGTATCCTTCCTCTTTCTTCTTAGCTTCTTAATGCATAAGTCCTTAACTAGTTTATTGTAGATGCACACATCCTTAATATCTTATATCAATGGTATTTTAACATAATTGTCTTTAAGATGATTGAAAAAATCACTATCAGATTCTAATATGAGGTCAATCTTATTTTCTTGTAACCTTTCTAAGAAATGGAGGCTCATTATCATGTGTTTTATGCTTGCTAGATTTTTACACAAGTTTTTGTGGATCAACCTGCAACATCTTCTACCCTTACTGTGGGTCATCATGCAACAAATGTGGTTCCTCTGTAATTTTAGTAATGGTTGGTCCAACTAGTCAGGGAAGTGCTCTTCTTGAGAGAAGATGGATATTGTTGATATCAATAGAATAAGTAGGGTATTGAGCCAGCTCAGTGGAATAGGCTGGCTGAGAAAATTTATTGTTAGGGTTAGGCATTGGTTGAGTAGGTAGTTGTGTATATTTTTTTTGGGAGCCTGATTGGGGATTAGGCATCAGAGCTTGATGTTGCTGGTAGGGAGGTTGTTGATAATTTTGTTGGTAATTAGGAGGTGAGTTATTCCACTGTTTTCCCCTCCATGGATTTTTCCATGATTGGGGAATTTGTTTCCATTATTGATACGGTTGGCCTTGGTATGGAGGTTTCCATTTTTGTTTGTACTAATTAGGATATGTGTCCCATCCTTGAGGGTTAGCCCAAGGTGGGGGCTGTATATATGAATTATTAGACTAATTTTGAAATGAATACATAGGGTCTTGTGTGGCCATAGTTTCCTTTGAGCAACATAGAAAACTTTCCCATCTTCTATTTCCAAAATTTTGAAATTAGGTGAAGCCTCTATTTCTTGAGAAATGACGGCAAATTCTTTGCATCTACAGTCTCATTTATTTTTTCTGCATGAATGGAAGTTCTCTGTGAGTTCTGCATCTGCATCTTCTTTCTTCTTTTTGGCATGTAGAGCATCTAATTGATTATCCATGTCATTAAACAATATCCTTCATATTTTTTAACATGTTAACGATATCAAAATTAGAGATGCCCCCAATTGTTTTGGTACATACTCCACCTCTTTATCTTACATTTCTTACTCTCTTCATGGTAGCTCTTGAATAGTTTTTACAGGCATCACATATTTATGCAAAACTATCCTTTGAGATATCTCCTCCTCCTATCAAGTCCAAAGCATCCATGTCTTCATCACCGAGTCCCTTCAAAAAGAGTAATTTGAGGGATTCAGGTGGTATATGAGTGGTATGTCTAGACTTCTAAACATAGAACATGAACCGTTCTAAATAATCCTCTAATGGTTCATCTTCCTTTTTTTGCATTATGTGGATTTCATCACTTCCTCTATTTCTTGGTTTGTAATAGTCTTGATACTTATTCAGAAATTTATCCTTTATCTGTGCCCATATAGTAATAAAATTCCTTCCCAATCCTATGAACTACCTTAAAGCAACATCTTTCAGTGTTGTAGGAAACAATTTCAACTTATGTGCATCAATAGTATAATCATAGCTTCTATAAAAAACATCAAACTCAAAGAGAAAGGTGTGTGGATCTTCTAACATGGCTCCACATAAATTTAGCAAGGATGATGGAGAAATTCTCTTCACATTAGTAGCTTCATTATCATTATTGATGGGGAAATCAAAAGTGGTTACCCTGTTTCAAGAATTGTGATCTACTTATTTCACCATCCCTGGTTGTTCAGGATTGGTTACAAAACTATCACTTGGAGGATTGTCTTCAAAAAGAAAATTAAGTACAAAGGTTTCTTCTTCAGAATATTCAGAGGTAAATGAAAATATTTATGCTACTTATGGATTAGGCTTAAAAAATATACCATGGGCATCCATTGGATGGTGCATGCATCAACTACTCATCTCATTCAACGGTAATTAGTTGAGGGGGTTTTAATCCGAGGTAAGTTCCTAAAACCTAGAATGCTTCTACAAATTAAAAATTGTCTTTAACATACTTATAAATTTGTAAGGTCCCCAAAAATGGTGGTGCAAACTAACTTACAACACTTAGTCTGATGTTCACTAATCAACAGTCATTTATTCATCAAACCTAGGGATGTAGAATTTCAACATTTCCAGTGTTGTATACAAATTTACAAGTGTTCAAGAGATATAACTAAAGGATTTTTGTCACAATAACTAGAAAACATATTGCTATAACTAAACTAGATTACAAATACAAGTAGACACTATGTCTATTGCCTAAGATAGGTAAAAATGACTCATAAGTAAAGAAATGAAATACTGTAACTCTAATCTATTCATACACAGAACTTAAAACATTAAAAAAAAGGAAAGGGGATTAACAAACCACAAGTAGACCCTACCTTGGGTGTTATCCCTTCCTAAGGATTGTGTCTATAGAAAAATGATAGAAATCATATTTTTATTCATTAGCACGAATATTATAGAACAAAACTTACAAAAATTTTCTTCTTATCAATCTATATCTTCTACAGTCGTATCATTCTCTTTATATTCAATAGAGACGTGAGGAAACTTGTTCAACTAGTAGTTAGATTTTAATTAAGTACCAGATCATTCCCAAGAAATATGTGGATTCCTATGCATGTAATCAGAACTCAAGAGAAGTGTTCTAATACATCAACATAGCTAATTGTTCATTTAAATAACTAGTTGTGAAATTAGATCAACTAGTTCCAGGTTGTAGTTACAGAGAATAATTAGGCATTGGCATGAGATCTGATTTTGTTGACATGACTACTTCTTTACTAGTAGGAGTGAAATTAGGTGAAGAATTCTCATTTATCATCTTTCCCATAATCATGACTGTGTATTATGTGTATTTTCCTTTGGCTGTAGGTGCCTTGCTATGGATGAGTCACAGTTGCTACATGTCAGTTTCTGTAGATGAGTCCCCTTTGCTTTATGTTAGATTTTATTTGGCTACAGTTTAGTGACAATACATAAAAAATACTTGCAACAAGTGCAACATTCGGATGAATCACTCAATAACCATTCATTGCATCAAAGGGATTAAAATGCACATTCAAAATCCATGAAATAAAGTAACTTAGCAATAACTATATTAGTTAATATATAAGTGCCATAAACTTAAGTTCTAGTGGGAATGTCTTGATAGGGTGACCAAAATAACAAGGTACAATATCATAAAAACCTGACAAAATATAGTAGATGAGATAATTAAAACCGTATTAAAATAGTATTAATGGGTCTCATCAATTCATACTTGCAGCTTACTCAGATAGTTTCAGGTCTTCTTTGCAATGAAGAAACTTCCACACACTACTGCAAAACATTATGAGATTGACTACTTTCTTACATGATTCTTTGATCAATTGAGTTCATACTATCATTTGACATGATTGTGAAGATTTTCACATTTTTTAATTGTGCATATAGACCTTCTAGATACTGACACAAAAGTTGACACACTAATATACATAAGACACATTGACTAAGATCCATACAACTTGAATATAAGCATAGTTCATACTGACATACCATTCAGAACATGAATAAATAGACCAAAACTCCCCTTGGGTGTATAATCGACTTTATGGTAGTGAAATATATACAATTAATAATTCTTGAAGACAACATGATCAAGGATTTTTCACACTGATTTAAGACCACTGAGGAAACTTGAATCAATGATTTAAGACATGAAGAATCCCCACTGTCTATACTTATGAGAATTATGACTCACGATGCAATACTATCATTAGAACTCTCCTTTTGATAGTGACATGAATCCTTTTGAAGTACACACAACACTTCTCAGACAATGTGCAAGACATAACGTAATCATGAGATGATTCTTCATGATATCATGTATGCACACTATAACTATATTCTCATGACTCACACCATTTTACACTTGACATTATAGCTCTAAAAATTAGTTACTCAGGAATAATAGATAACAATTGATAACTTATACATATTTATTAATGAATGAGTTTTCTCAAAGAAAATTTTCTCACTTACAAAAACCTTTTAATAATTTTCTCAAACCTTGAGATATAGACACAAATCATTCTAGAGACCTTAATGCTTGTGAATGTACTTATCCTTACATAGAGGACATTCATACATATACTTGATATATTGCTAATTTTCCCAAGAACACAACTATAAACCTAAGTGATGACAAAAATAGACTTAGAGACTTTAATTGAGAAATCAATACATCACGATCAGACCTACAACATCACAATTTGACTCATATAATCCATGATATGATAGAAGATCTATTTTGAACAAAAATACTAATTCTTGGAGTAATAATACTGGTGAACCTCTTAACAACATTTCATGACATTCAACATGACACATAGACTTCCATGATATCCTTGAAGAAGTACAAACCTTATAATATTAGAAAAAAATACCCCTTGAAATGGATAAGCTTTCACAATGACAATACACAACTCTGAGATACCTCTAAGAACCTTGGATACACACACCTAGATCTATTTTGCATGATTCTGACACATACTTAACATGAAAAATGACATTGAACAAAGACCTTAACAGAGTCATACTTTGAAGACACCAACTCGAACACCTTTGAAACTTCATGAGAATAGTAAACCCAGACACCTACAAGTGACAAGAAACTCAAAGATACATGAAAGGATCATTTTTCTTACCTTGTTACTTTTGAAGTATCACATAAACCAAGTGTCTTATTCTTATCATGAACTGGGGAGTGAATAATAGTCAAGAACATATGATATTCTTGAACTCTGCGACCTTTAACTAAGGAAAACATGTTTCCTTGACCTGGTTTATACCCCTCTTTGACAAATCTCATTGGATTATACTACAATTCAGACTAAAAATCAGCTTTCTTGGCTTTACTTACTTGATCACTTCTAATTTTGGAGCATTCCTCTTTACTTGACCCTCAGGATTAAGTCCCTTGACTATCATGACTATATTTTTTGGATCATATCTCTTGATGAACCTCCTCTTTCTTGGAAAAAGTCTTACAATGTGATGTGATCTTTTGAAATTGAAGCAAACAACACTCTTCTTCATTCTAGGCTAAAAAAACTCAAGTTCAAACCATAATATTTAGATCTATGCCCATACTCACAACACAAGTAACATTATCCCTTGAAGACACCTACACCATTTTAAAAAGGCATTTTCTTGCAATCTTTGGCTCTATGACCATAACCATGAAAAATAAAGCAATAACCATTGAATGAAAATCCATACCTCATAGCATTATGTTTTCTAATGGGGTTAAGACTCCTAAAACCAGTCCTCTTAGTCACCTTCTCATCTGATTTTGAACTTGAACCAGTTCCATCATCATCCTTCTTTTTCTCTCCTTTAAAACCTAGGCCCATTTTTTCATCCATGGATTTTTGACCTCTAATAACCCCATCAAGATATTTGGAGCTATTTTCAAGATTTTGATACATCTGAAATTTGTTAGAAGTATCCTCTAAATATGATTGAAGAGATTTCAATTTGTCTTCAAACCTAAAATGAGAGTCTTCTTTCTCCTCTAGAGCTTTAGTCAAGATTTCAACTTGAGATTCCAAAGAAATAATGTCCTTATTATGCTTAAATTCCATATCCTTGACCTGAATTTGAAGAGCATCAACACATGTCTAAGCTATTTCATTCCTTATTCTCAATATACCCTCAATATCTATAGACTTACCCATTTCTTGTGCTTTAAAGGATCTCCTTCAAGCTACTAAACTTACTTCACAGGGACCTTATTTCATACCAATTATTGGAAGCACAATAGAATGAGAGGGGGATGGGTGAATAATTCCTACAAAATTTTTATTTCATTTACCATTTATCATATGTTACAATTCATTCAATCATGTACCATATGTATGTTTACTTAAGCAGATAAGCAACCATAAAATAAGATCAAGAGAAAGAGAGCACACGAGACACCAAAATTATGTGGGAAAACCTCATGGGGAATAAAACCCATTGAAACTCTACTTATATTACACAAATAAAAGTACTTTAGTGAAGCACCAACTTCAAAAGGAACACCAACACCTAGTTTAGTAGAGCACCAACTCCTAATTTAACGAAGCACTAACTCCACAGGGAGGTTACAATCCCTTAAAGATGACCAAGAACAAATGCATCCACCTAAAGATATGTTTACCCATTTTTTCCCCACTGGGAAAAATGGACAACATGAGATGATTGAGGTTGAACACTAGATATGTATTCATATGGAAATATGGAGGGAGATAGGTGAAATTTCATGTTTTGGGACATTGTGGATGGTTTTGGAAGGATTTGAAATCGTTTGAGGAATTTTCCCTCTTCCTGGTCTTGAAAGACTTGGAACTCCATCATAAAAGGAAACCAGGCTCCTCGGGCCCACTTTTGACCCAAAATAGGAAAAAATGGATAAGATTGCAAAATCTAGTTTTTGGGAATTTCATTAGGTCTCTCTATTCCCCGGAACTAAGAAAATTTGAAAACATCCCAAGGCAAGTGAAAAAAATATGATAAAATTACCCAAGGGGGCCTCAAAGAGGTCAAGAGCCAAAGTGGCTCACCAAGTAGATTGGAAAGCCGAACTGTTACCAAGGGTTACCGAGTTGTATAGGAATTGATGAGCTCATTATGTTGGCGTTGGGTGAGCTAGGTTTATGTGGCTTGGGCAGGTCTCATAATATCTTGGAGGGGTCAGAGTTAAACATGGTAGGGATGTTTTTGTAGACACATGGTGGCATGACACTATACGACGCAAAGGAGAGTTGGCTTGTCGAGACAGCTTGGTGGCCAAGGTGGTCAGCATGTGTCAGGAAGTGGGTGTGGGGAGCATGCAACACATTACATGTGAGTGAGGATCATGTGGGGATGTCATTAAGTTCTGTGGATAAAAAAAAATTCCAAGTACAAGTGAGCATGGGCTTGGGGAGTCTGTCAGATAATGTGGAGAAAAAAAAATCAAGAAAGCACAATGTACGAGCACCATGCGAGACCAATGTAATACAACATGAAGTTATGCCCTAACTAATTGATGATAAATTTAAAATTAGAGGTGGAATGGAAGTTTTAATAACACGATGCAATCATAAAATATGACCTGACACAAGGTGAATTATAGAGTTAGCCACTTGAGAAGTTAGGTGGAGCATTCAAGGTGGTTTTTTGGAAGAGCTACCTGAGGAGCTCGGTGGGTGGATTGGTGGAGGAGGTGTATGAGGTCTAAAACACCAAAGAGTTCCCTTCACTCAAACCTTAATAAATTTCCCATTTTTTATCAGAATCTCACAAAATTATACTCATTAGAAAGATTATTTAGATCCCCTCATCATGAAATGATGAAAATTAGAAAAATAATGCATCTTATAGGTGTAAAATCATGATGAATCTATAAGACCAAGGAGGCAATACCAAGGCACATGGATAGAGTAAATGAAGGCATGGGAGCCATCTATTCTTGTATAAGGAAAATTACAACTAAGCATGGGCTATGAAAGAAAGACCATAATATTTTGCAGGTACCATGATGAATTTTTGGGGTGGTTGGAGCATGGATTTGGGATTTTTCCTTTCTCTCTCATCTCTTCTTCTATAAAAGTGTAATGGAGGGAAATTTTACAATGTTAGTGTTTCTACAACTTTGGAAGATTTGTAATCTAAATCATGAGTTCAAGGTTGGAAAACACCAAAAAGGACCAAATCCTTGTATTTCAAGTTTTGGGGGTTGCATTTCATGCCCAACTTTTGATAGTGTTTGGGTTTTCACAGATATAGAACAAGTCCCAAGTTTCGACATAAAGGAAACAATGTTTTGGGATTTCTTACATGCAAATCAATTGTAGGTTTTGACTCTTAGTGTTTGAATGTTTTGGAGGTTACAAAACATGTCCTAAACCCCGAAAAGAATGTTTTGGGTTTTCACATGTGCATTGCATAAGGAAAGTTCCAAAAGTCTTCATGTCAGGTTTTGAAGGTTGTTTTGCATAGCCTTAGTTATCATCCTTGTATTTCAGGTTTTGACAGCTGTAAAACAAGGGCCAAATCCTAAAACAAATGTTGTGCCCTTCAAGGTGAATTTTTCTATCTTATCAAGATCTGATGTGTGTCTTGGTGAAGCTCTAGCCTTTAGAGGCTCATTCTCAACACATCTGGTGACTCCAAAGGAGAAGAAATCAGTGGTGTAGCAGCCCAAGTACCTCAAGTTCATGAGAAGGATCCAAACTAGGTCCAGGACAAGAGAAGAAGGTGTTTTTGAATATTTGTAGTTATCACCAGGAAGAGGAAGGAGAGGAAGAAGAGTACAAAGGTCTATGTCTCCACCAAACAAGACACTATCTACACCTCCACCAGGAATACCCTTCCTCCAATCAACTAGATTTCTTAGGCCAATTAGGATGGCTTATTAACAACCACCACAAGGACCACCAAATCCTTTTGTCAATTTCACGGGAAACAGTCCACTTTCCCTCAATGCCCAGAACCCTATTTCGGTGGAAACATTGAAAAACATTCCCGACTTCACATGAGAGAATCATACTACTCCTATTGATCATATCCAAGACATTTTCAATGTTTGTGCAATCCATGAGATCAATGAAATGGATGTTGCAGACAAATTGTTAGCTTCCTCTTTTAAAGGAAAGGCTTTGTAATGGTTTAGGAAATTAACATTGGGGTCCGTTACAAACTAGGATCAATTATGTTCAGCCCTCTACAATCAGTTTGGAGAAAGGGAAGATAATTTGTCTTTATTGGAACAATTGACCACAATCAAAAGATCTCCTGAATGAGTAGATTATGATTTCAATTTCCTATTCCAAAGGACATGGGACAGGATCCCAATGGTCATGAGACCAACTGCCCAAGGTGCATTCCTCTACTTCTTGAAGGCTCTAAATTCAGACATAGTTATGATGATACAATCTATGGGAGGGACAACACTTCTAGGGGCCTATGACATAGCTATCAGAGTGGAGAACTATTTGATTCAAGATGGAAAGCTTGCACCTAGGCCACCTATGCCTCTATATCTAGAAATGGGAAATCCTACAACTAGTCAAGCACCTGAGTTGAATCCCATTCCAACCCCTAGGAATCAAGCAATAATGAGGCTTCCACTTCTTCAAGTACTTCTAAAGAACTTCAGGAAGTTATGAAGCAACTGCAAAATTTAGGGAACGAGTTGGTTACTATCAAGAGGTAGCAAGCTTAGAGCTTCAGACTATACCAACCTCAATCTCAAGAAAATAGGCCTCCGTATCAATCAAAATAGACCTCTACTCAAGCTGTAAATCAAAATAAGAATCAAGGGAAACCTCAAGCTTCCAGGCCATTCCAACCATATAATCTGAATACAGACTTCAACATCCATGACCTTGGTTCCAATACAAAACAACATGACACAAGAGTATGAATGGTGTTTCCCTTGCGGAAAACCCCACAATCAAGAAACATGTTTCAATGGTGCTCTAAATCAAGTCCTTGATGGTGCAAACAGTTGGTGTATCCCAAGAGCCAAGTGAGGAAGAAAATCAGCAGCCAAACTCAAGAAACACCTCCAAGTGACACCACATTGGTAAATTGGTAGTTAGAAGATTTTGTGGCATTAATCAACCTCCTTTTCAAGGTGTAGCAGAAAACATGAGAAAGAAAAGAGCCATGGGAAAGGAACAACCATCTAGGTCTAACTTGTTTCTCAGCCTCCCATCACCTCAAGGAGTTAGCAAAGTGCAAATGTTGTAGCTTTGAATGTACAAAATCAGCCCAAGGCACCTAGTTACAACAACTCATGTACCAACTCAAGTTTTAGAAAAGGTTGTGCCAAGTAAGGGGGAAAACAAAGGACAGTCCATCTCCCTTTAACATCATTGATCAAATGAAGAAGATGAATGTCAGAATTTCCATGTGGGAATCACTGACAATTCTGGGACAATGAGATTTGTTGCAAGCAGCCATGGAAAATTGGTCCGCTTCAAATGAGACATCCAAGAATCAAGAAAAGGTCCTCACTAACATGGTGCAACAAGAAGGAGGTCAACCAAGTAAGAATTTGAAGCCTCCACCATTCTATGTGTCTCTAATTATAGGGGATAAGTTAGTGCACAATTACATGATCGATTCAGGGGCAAGTAGCTCAGTAATGCTGAAGTAGATAACAGATCAATTGGGCTTAAAGTATGAACTGGTATTGAAAGGAGTGGTGTAATTAGATGGGACAATAGTAGGAATAGTTGGATTTATCAAAGGATTAATCCTAACACTGCATGCATGTCCCAAATGTCACAGTTTTAAGATGTATCAGTGATTGACTTGCCACCACTCTTTTCCTTGTGCTTTCAAGGGATTTCACTACTAAGATCAGAGGCTACTTGTCTGTAGATTGGTCACACATGATCTTTAGAATGAGATATGGAGACAAAGCTATAATTAGATCAGAATGATTTACCAATTTCCACATTAAGCCCCATGTGCCAAACCCAATCAATGCCAACTACTTAGCTTTTGACCAAGAAGATTATCTCTGTAACTCTAGAAGAAGGATACTAAAGTTGGTAAGCATTCCAGATTTGACATTAGATGAATGGGCTTATAAGAGACATACCTATGATCCATACAAAGAGATAGAGGAAGCTGAGTTAGGAATTTATTTCTTACATGAAGAAAACCCACCTCTCCCAAGCATCACCAAGTCAGATGACAAGGATGACAATGAAGTATGGAAACTATTTTTTGATGGTTCAAGCAGCAGGCAAGGCGCTGGAGGAGGTGTAATGTTGGTGTCACCACAAGGGAATCAAGTACTACTCAGATTTTTATTTCAGTTTACTTGTTCCAACAACACAACTGAGTATGAAGCATTGGTTCATGGACTTGCATTGGGAAAGGAAAAAGGGTATTAAGAACTTACAAGTATTCAGAGATAGTGAGATAATTGTGAATCAAGTCAAGGGTGGAATGCATGCAAAAAATGATCTCCTCAAAAGCTACAAGAATAGGGTATGGGATCTCATGGAAGGACTTTGAAGCATTCAATATCAGTCCATACCAAGGAAGAAGAATGAGGCTGTAGATAAACTTGCACACAATTGGGGCAACATTTGATGTGGTTGATAACATTAAGAGAGATAAAATGGTAGCACATATCCATGTAATTGTAAGGCCAGTTGTTCCAGACAACAACACAAGTGGCAGGTGTTTGAGAATGATCAACAGATCATTAATTTCTTGCAAGAAGAGGTTGAATTCTCTCAGCTAGGAATCAGGATAAATTAAAGCAACAATACGGGGATCAAGTAGTGCAACTTGAATGAACAAATTACCAAAAGGGTTTAGTGACTCTAGAGTCAATATTCAACCCAAATGATCAATTTAGAAAAGAAAAGGAAACATTCAGGTCAAAGGGGAAGATTCAGAACCCATTTCAGTTGGAGAAGGTAAGGTACTCCAAATTGAAAAGTGAGCACTCTACAAGAAAAATCTGATTTCATACAACTTTGTTAAGAATTCCCATATGTCTTTTCTTGGAGCTATGAAGACTTGAAAGGATTTAATCCAAATTTGGCACAACATACTATCGAACTGGATCCAAAAGCTAAGCCTATCAGGAAAAAGAAAAGACCAGTCAACCCTCATATTGAGCCTCTCATGAAGGAGTTGAATAAGTTGATAGAGGCAAGTATCATATTTCCAATCAAGCACTCAAGTTGGGTTGCAAATTTAGTACCGGTTAGGAAAAGAAATGGAGAAATCAGGTTGTGTGTAGACTTTCGAGACCTGAACAGGGCATCTCTCAAAGACCACTATCCACTCCCTTCTATGGAGAAAATATTACAGGTAGTAGCTGGTTCAAAAATATTCTCTCTCTTAGATGGATACTTGGGCTAAAACCAAATTATGGTGAAAGAAGAGTATCAGTTCAAAACAACCTTCACCACCAAATGGGGCACTTATGCCTATAGGAAAATGTCATTTGGGTTGTCAAACACTAGAGCCACATTCCAGAGGGCTATGGACATGGCATTCAAGGGGTTGATAAACAAAATAGTTCTTGTGTACTTAGATGACATCACTATGTTTTCTAAGAATGTGGCAAGTCACCTTTTTCACCTCAGGAAAGTGTTCCAAAGATGTAGGAGATTCAGAGTGTCCCTAAACCAAAAAAATGCATATTCCTAGCTCACGAAGGAAAGCTCTTAGGCCACATTGTATCTAAGGAAGGATTGGAAATTGATCTAGAAATAGTTGAAGCCATTCGAGCATTACCACTGCCAAGTCACAAGAAATATCTCCAAAGCTTCTTAGGCAGGATTAATTTTGTCCAAAATTTGTGCTAGATTTTTCCACTCTTGTCAAGCATATAACTATGATGTTGAAGAAGAGCATGGACATTTGAGTGGACAGTGGAGGGAAAGGAAAGTTTTGAAGCTATCAAAAATGTTATATCTCAAGCCCCAACTCTCATTAATCCAGAATTTTCCAAAGACTTCATGCTCTATGCTTTTGGAGGCTCAAACACCATTTCTACCATTCTAGTGCAAGTAAAATAAAGAGGGATCTGAGCAAACAATTTCCTTCTTCAGTCAAAGCTTGGAGGACTATGAAGTAAGGTACTCCTTCATTGAGAAGCATGTCGTCGCAATTATCAGGAGTCTGAAAAAGTTCAAGCATTTGGTATCAAACAACAGGATCCAGTTGCTAGTGTCCCATGCGGGAGTCAAGGACTTCCTTCTAAACATAGGGATTTGAATGAGAAAAGGGCAGGTTGGATCACTCATGTCATGGAATATGACATAGAAATTAAGGTCACTAAGTTAGTCCATGGAAAGGGATTGTGTGTGAAACTAGCTTCAAGTCAACATGTTGAGACAAACAATGAAAAAGAAATTATTTTGGTTTTGTAAGATAATCAAGAACAATAAAATGAAAGTGTGCCTACTCCTTGTTGGACTCAGGATATGATGCATTTCCTACAAATAGGTCTATGCCTTCCAGACATGAGAAAATCAAAGAGGAGATATTTCAGACTCCAAGCCATTCCATATGTGCTTATTGATGGCATTTTGTTCAAGAAAGACATGAATGGAGTCCTATTGAGGTGCATTGGAACCAATCAAATTGAAAAGGTGCTACATGAGTTTCATGATGGAGAGGTCAGAGGTCATTTTTCTCCATGGGTAATAGCTCTCAAGATAATGAAGGTGGGTTATTATTGGCCCACATTGTTTAGTGATTTCTACACATGGATCAAGAAGTGTAAAAAATGTGCTTTCTTCATAGGAAAGGAGAGGCTAGCAACACTTCCATTGCATCCAATTTCAGTTGATCAACCATTCATGCAATGGGGATTGGACTTCATTGGGGTCATCAATCCAAACTCAATCCTAGGCCATAAGTGGATTCTAACGGAAACAAACTACTTCACCAAGTGGACCGAAGCAATAGCAATCAAGGAGGTAAATTAGTCTAGCATATTGGACTTCTATGAGGGGATAGTGACCAGATTTGGTGTACCAGCCACTATCATATAAAATAATTATCTAGCATTCCTCGCACTAAGATCACTGAATGGGTTATTAGGAATGGGATATATTTGAGCACCTCATCAAATTATTACCCCCAGGGTAATGGGCCAAGAAGAGTCCATGAACAAGAACTTGCTAAGAATCACAAGGAGGAATCTAGATGAGAATAAGAGGACATGGCATACCAAGCTCAAATTAACCCTGTGGGCTAATAGGATCACACCAAAAGTGTCAATGGGAAACTCCCTTACAAGTTAGTCTATGGGAAGGAAGTAGTGCTGCCCATATCACTTGAGTTTTCAACATTGGAGCTCATGAAGTAGTTAGAGTTGTTTGAGTTTGAGCCCATGGAAGATAGATACATGGAACTCATGGAGTTGGATGAGATAAGAGAGTATGAAATTTAAGCCATGGAGAAGGATCAAGCCTTGATCAAGAAGAAATTTGACAAGAAAGCCAAAGCAAGGACCTTCCAGGAGGGGGACTTAGTTCTGAAATGGGATGCAGATCGGGCTAAGCCAGGTAGGCATTCCAAGTTTGATGCCATTTGGAGTGGCCCCTACATGGTCACAGGATGTAAGAGTAGCAATGCCTTTCAACTATCCACTTTGGATGGAGAAGAACTTTTGATTCCAGTCAATGGAATCTATCTCAAGCACTGCTACTGAAAGGAAGATTCTCACCCTTGTACATATTAGTTTAGGATTTTAAATTCCTCTAAGTGCTTATGCACATTGTCTTGTTGTAGATTAGGTTTCAGTTTCCCTAAGTGCCTTTGGCACAGGTTTTATTGCTCCTAGTTGTATCATTGCACAATTTAGTATGCCTCCCTAAAGAAATGTTGTAAACAAGAAGCTGAAAGTTATAGGAAACGGTTGCAATCCTCAAAAGGTTTCAAATGAAGAGCAACTAAAATCAGATCAGGGACAAATTCCATAAATTTGTCATTTTTCAGTCTCTAAGGATCAATCCAAAGTTGAGCTTCTTGCACCTCCTGTCAAATCATCAAGTAGCTCAACCTTTAAGCAACATGTTGCAAGTGGAACATTCAGAAGAAGAGAGGAAAAATAAAATTTAATAGAGTTCCATGATGTCCAAAACCAGCAGGTGTTTTACTCCTAACTCTGTTAGTGTGCTCATACTTGGAAAAATCAGGTTTCAGACAGGTTCAGAAAGCTCATTTCCAGTCCCACATATCAGGTTGTAGAGAGAAAAGAAAGAAAATTCCAGATCAAGACAATTTTCCACTCATCAAAATTTTAGATTTTCTTATAAAGATTGGGAATGCGAGCAATGCAGGTCAGCCCATGGTTTCAACAGTGTTCAGTGGATTCAAATAAAATTCAAAGGTTCATATCATGTTTAAGGCTATCAATAATGACTCCATGCCTAATGGAGGCTTTAGGACACTGGTCACTTCACCTAACAGGCAGGTAACCCCGCCGAGTAGCCAAGATTGTTATCCATTTTTCCCCTAGGAAAAATGGACAACAGGGAGATGATTGAGGCTGAGCACTAGATATAGGTCTACATAGAGAATATGGAGGGGCACATGTGAAATTTCACATGTTTGGGGACATTCAGGTGGTTTTGGAAGGATTTGAAGTCATTCAAGGAATTTTTCCTCTTCTTGGTCTTGAGGAAACCCAGAGCTCTCCATCAGAAGGAAAAGGCTCCCCAGGGCCCACATTCAGTGCAAAATATGGGAAAAAATAGGAAAAAATATGAAAATTGGTTTAAAATTTCACTCCCCTCCTCTCATGGCCTTCTAGATCCTGAAAATTTCAAAGAAAAAAAGAAATTGAAAAAAATTAAAAGGAGGGCCTCAAAAGGATCAAAGCTAAAATAGCTCAAGTGAGCTCAGCAATGAGACGAGTTAGGGTGATTTCAATAGTTGGATATCAGCTTGGTGAGCTCAGTGGGAAAATTGCTGGGGGGTCGGCTGCTAAAGTAGGTTATGTGTCAGTGAGGTGGACTTGACAGCAAGCTATGAGTTTAAACATCAGGGATCATTGGCTAAGGGTTTGTGTCAACAAATTGGTGCAGAGGTCCAAACTGGGAGGGATGTTGCATGTGAGAAATGTCATTGGGTGATGGGGGATGCACACACATTGCATGGACAGTCACGGAGCCATGCAATGGGATGTTCTGTAGGTCCCAAGGAATGCAAAACATGACGGGATATTGTCAGTGGTGGTGATTTCAGGGAGTTTGTCAGGGAATGCATAGGGTCAAGATTAGGGGAACAATGCATGGGATGAATAATGCATGAGGCACATGGTGAATCCCGATGTAAATGCATCATAAAATTTGACCCAACCAACACAAAAAAGATGGCTCGAAAATGTGGAGCTATTGTCGAAGGGTGGTCAGGGAATGACATCAAGTGCAAGTCGGGATTTCAAACACAAAAACTCTGACTAACAAGAACCCACTGATGCAAATGTGTAAAATAATGAAACCAACCAAAACAAATTGACAATCATGCAATGGAAGCTGGAGCCAAGAGGTGTTGAGATTGAGGGTGGCAAGTGGGTAGGTGGGGTGGTTGAGGATACAAACCAAAAAACCCTTCACTCAAACCTTCAATAACATTTTGACCAGGTTATCAAATTTTAGAAAAATTATAGTTGATGGAAATCTTATTTAGAGCCCCACACCATGAAATGATAAAAAAATGTAAAATTAATGCATTAGGTAGGTGAAAAATCATGATGAAGCTACAGGGCCATGGAGGCCATACCAGGGTATAGAGATGGAGTAAATGAAAGTATGGGAGTCATTCCTTCTTGCACAAGGCCAAGTACAAGTAGCATGGGTTGTGTAAACAAACCCATCATTTATTGCAGGTGCCATGATAGATTTTGGGGATGGTTGGAGCATGGATTCAAGATTTTCTCCTTCTCTCTCATCTCATTCTTCTATAAAATGTAATGGAGGGCATTTTTACAATGTTGGACATTCTTGTATCTACCCTCCCTTCTCTCTCACCTGTGAGTGATTTGTGGAAACTCTAGCCTCCATTTTTGGAGCTTTGTAATAGAAATCTTTCCTATAGCCCATGTAATGAATCATTGTGTAAAATCAATTGGAGCAATAAAATTATTGTCTTTTGATTATTCTCTATCCTTGCTTGATCTTGTTGCTACAACTTACCTTTATTCATGCTTGTGGGTATATTGTGCATATTATATTGTCTATTGCAGGTCCAAATTTGATTGTGCTTAATGGAAGTGGGTTTGTTTCTTGTGTGATGATCTGTGGTGCTTGACCACCCTCCTCATTTTACTTGTTTTATTCCCATGCAGTGTAGAATTGTTCAACACCCCTCTTCTTGGTGTATCACCCTCTTAGTGTAGGTTTTACTTTTCATGCATCCTTCTATCCCTGTCTCCTTGGAAAGCATTAGGGTAGGATTAGATTAGTTATCTTTCTACATTTTGGGTTAGTTGTGGCACTAGTTTAGGGAGAAGAACCAACTTTCCACTAATAGATATATGATCTCTAAATATTCTTGTACCACAACTAATGGAGATCACAATTTCATATCACAAACCCTAGGTCTTCAACCTTTCTCTTTCTTCCTCTTCTTGATATTTATTCATCTCTAATATATTAATCTCATGTATTCAATAATTTCTCAACCTATCATGCTATTCTACAAACTTTAAATCATTCTCTCATACCTGAAAAATATCTTCCTCTAGGTCTCACTTCTCTCCAAGAGCACTAGTTCAAAAATGAACCAAAAAAAACATTTAAATATGATTTTGTTTCTTCCAACCCAAATTATTTCTTTACCTCATGATAATTTAGACCTATACATGCCTATAACATTCAATAATATCTATTACAATAGTCAAATTTGACCCAAATAGGTCGGCCAAGCTAAAACCATCATTTCATGTGCTAAAAATGGCTGAAAACCCCATGGGCACAATCTTAAAATTTCCCTAACATTAGTACCATACTTTTTCATGACACAAAACTCATCACACATGATTAAAATATGATTTAACATTCATACATGGTTGCAATTAATATCAAACAATCAAATTATTTCATTTTTTGGGCCTAGTTTCCTTTACAATTCTCAAAACAATTATTTCCTACACCCTTTAACACCATGGAATCTTCATTTGATCACCAAATAACTTAAACAAGATAAAACCATGATATGTAGAAAATTTATGGAAATTTTAGAAACTTTATAAAACTTCTAATAATTTTTTAAGTCATGAAACGTCAATCTCTTCAAACCACAAGTATGTTTTCCTTCATCAGATCAACCTTCCAAAAATGTTATTTGCAAAGGTTAGCTCATAAAATACTTACTAAAAACATTAAAGACCTAAAAATTAATCAATTGGATGAAAAATTAATCCCTATTCTCATTATAAGTGATAGGAATCATCACCCATTCCATCACATTCTTCAAACAACATCAAACTTTCACCAGAACACATGTTGTCTTGAACTTCCATAAATCTTCCTATCTAAAGAATGACCTGAAAACCCTGTCATCTCACCTCATGATGAGAAAAACCTCATATCACTGGAAATATATCTGAATCATCTTTCCAACACAACTTTAATCACCTTCAAGCTCTAATTTTAGCTCATGTTATGCTCATTTTACTTGACCCTGCTATTTGAGATCCAAAAAATACCCTTTGATCAGTCAACCTATATGGACCTCAAAACACCATGTGCATGTATGTTCATTTCAAAACCTCCATGGAAATAAAGATAAACTCCTAAAAATCATGTAACATCAAGTTTGCATGCTACTTCTTTGGACAACCTTGTCCTAAAACATTCTTCTTTAGAAAATACGAATTTTATGTGGGGCTCACTCATAACCATGTCCTCAACCATACATTTATGGAAAAATAAAAAATTCCTCTACAAAATCCAATCATCACTTTTTATGAATAAAAACAAAACTGGGTCAATATACTTCTCTTTCTACAAATTGTGTCTAGTTAGGGTTTAACTAGGGTTTTAGACGACTTTATCTTCTTAACATTCGTTCATAAAAACCTAAAAATGAAATTACCTAATTATTTATGTAAAACCTTCTAGACTCACCATATAAAACATCTCTTAAAATCCAGAAATTTCCCTTGAAAATAAAACAATTCAGGGTGAGCATCAGAAGTTCCAACTCCGAGCTAGAATTTGTACTAGATTTTGACCTTGTCTCACAAAAATTGATCATAACATGAAAAATACACCTCATGGAAACCATGAATTTTTTCCCAAAGCACATATGACACATCCCTAAAAACATCTTCAATCATCACAATTTCATCGACCATACCTCAAACTCTCCAATCACTAAGACTTACATTTGCATAGCCTCGCCTTAGGGTTCCTACACTGTAGAAGCTAGGGCCAATTGAAACAATGGTAATAGTTCATCATTAAATCACTCTATAAATTACCTCAACCATACCTGATAATACCATGATAACACCTGAATACATGCATTCCATGATCTCATTATAGCTCCAAAACTCATACTCGCACTGCCTCCTAGCATCCATACTTGCTCCAAATGAGCACCTGTAACATAGTGAATCCCTTGTATCATGCATCATGCCACTATTGTGAGTGCCCAAAAACTCTCAAAACCTATCTATCCATCATGTCCAACAATTATTCTTAAGTAACCAAGAAGCTCATACCACCAAGCAACATCACTTAGGCACCTGATATGAGCTAGCAAGAGCAAGCAATCCTCACTTGAATCTCACTGTATCATCGTCAAACACATTTGAACCAGATCATGTTAGCAACATCATACACCACATCATCTAGACCATCATCCATCATCCACTTTTTCATTAATGTGGTTTTTACATCAATGAAGAACACGTATTAGGACCACATGCCAACACTCATAATTACTTACTTCTCTATGACCTTACCCTCACAAGAAGGATGTTGATCAAGTTTCAATCACTATTAGTCACACTAAGTGTCCTCTTGTGGGACATATAGTTTAATATAAGACTATCACTGACTCATTTGTTATTGAAGTTACTACACATGATTATGATGATGATTATACCCCATTTGAACCCTTCTTAGTAGGATATATCTAGGATAATATTTTGAAATTTTGGTGGTACTAAGAAATGTTAAAATATCACCTTTAGTATAACATCAACAAAATCACTATTTCCTCTTAGGACAAGAGTAACGAGTTTGAACTTGAACAAGATGACCTCATGAATGATGAGGATGATTAATTTTTCTTAGAATCTAAGGATGAAATAACAAGTTATATTCCTTTTATATGCATGAATTAGCTTGTTATGTAAGTAGAATTGAAACTAACACCTAATAGCTTCAATACAATGAACTAAATACACCAAAGCATCATCATGCTAAGAGCTTAAACAAGAATAAATGCCAACATTTATGCATTAAAACTTTGAAATAGAATTTCAAACTAATATGCTAAGCATTAGAACCTCTACTCTTTAGAATCACCAAATGACACTGAAATGAACCTATGTAGATCTCATGGTAATCAAATTTTATTGTTTGATCTTCAAGGTTTGGGAATGAATGGAGTCATCAAAGTCATGGCTACAAGACCATTTTGACATATCTCCATATGACCCAAAAGCTTGGATGATGCATGAAATGAGAAGAATGAGGCTATTATCTCAAATGAAATATGCTCTGAGATAAAATGCCTATAGATGTAGCTACAAACAGTGTAAGGTGTAAGAAGAAAGGTAGGAGGAGGGCTCCTTATATAGCCCAATGGATAAATGAATCTCTACATCCCTTTACATGTGGGATAATATGGAGAGGTTGGGTTAGTTGTGGATAAAAGAGGTTTAGAAAGGGTTGAGTCAACCTTAGGAGAGTTTATTTTGTCCTTTAGTGACTCATGGGGTTTGAGGGGATTTATTAATTAACCAAAGTGATTAATTAATAGGTGTGCAAGCTTATATAAGCTTTTAGAGGAATAGTTAGTATGATTTATGTTATGAGAGGATTTTAATCAAATAAATGACAATTTATTGATTAAATAGAAGAGAGAATAAGAATAATTAATTAATTGAAAGAATAATTAATTAATTACTAGATAGAAAGGGGTATTAATTAATTAGAAATAATTAATTAATCTAGATAGAAAGGGAAGTTGATTAACGGAATTCATTAATTGGTGTCTTTGTTGGATAGAAGAGTTAATTAACTAACATAATGTAATTAATTAACGATGATAGCAGAGAAAATGTGTGATATTGATGATATGTTGTCAATTTGTGGGAAAGGGTATAATTAGCACAATTTAAGTATTTAAATTTCTCGAGCTAAATTATAGGTGTCTACATTTTCCCCTCTTTGAGGTGGTGTAAGTGATGCCACTTCAAAGATAGTAGAGGGATAAATTTTTGAAGACGTAGAAGAAAAATTAGTAGAAGTGGGAGATGCCCCCTTGAGTGTCGATGGGGTGATGAAAGAAGGTGATCGATGATAAAAAAAGGTGAGAGAAATGGATAGAAGAATGGGTAGGGGAAGTATGCCCCAAGGGAATATGAAGAATAATGTTGATAGGAGGATGATGTAGAATGAAATATGGAGAAGCAGAGAGAAGAACTAGCTTTCATCCCTTGCATTGGCAACAACCTTAGTGTCATCATATTGCCAAAGATCTATGTCATCGGTCCTTATTAAAAATATAAGCATACAAAAAAAGTAGGATGACATGAAAATCCATACTACGAATAGTTTTCCATTGCTGAAAACACCCACTCAATGCAACATATGAAAAATAATGCAATATAAGAAGGAAACAAGCTCATTTAATAGGGAAAACAAGTACAAACACACATATTCCAACCAACAACGGTCAAGACGGTTATACAAATCTTTTGTTCTCAAGCTGAAGATCCCAAATGTTTGTGATTGAAGAAAAGGGTTGAAAAATGATGCCCCTAGAAAGGATACATGCAAGGGGATATGATAAAGGATGCATTGGGTCCAATGATAAAGTGTTAGTGAATAATGAAATAGTATCAAGAAACTAGATGTGCCCCAGAGTACTGAGCGAAGCAAGCAGGATAGCTTTGTAAATGGTTGTAAATCTAGATGATCTGTGAGTCATTTAATCTGTGAACACATGTGAAAATTACAACAAGATATGGAATGAATACCATGTGCAAGACATGAGTTTCAGCCGTTATGAGCTAGTTTGAGTTTTGGTTTTACAATTTTTAGGATTTTTGGAAATTTTACAATTTTTTAGGATTTTGTATTAAATATTTATTAAATTTTTATATATTTTTTTAGACTTTTGACAGTTTGAATAGAGAAGAAGGTAACATAATCAACAAGAATCTTTTAGGAGTAAAAGAAATGCCCCAGGGAGAAGAAAGAAGCAACTAGCGGCAAATAATGCCCCAACACAACAAAAAGATTAACAAAATAATTATTTAATAAAAAAATAATTATTCGATGGAGTGTGCAAAAGAAGTGACATTGCCTAGGAGCAATAAAATTGTCCTAGTGAGAAGAAATGAGTACTTGGTGGAAAATAATTACCCAGCATGATGAAAAATTAAATAAAATAATTATTCACAGTGAGTAGAAGAAAAATTAAAGTGATTTTATATGGTTTGATTTCACATTTTGTATGTATCATGATGATAGTTGAGATGTTTATACCACATGTGTTTGATTTTTACATGATAGATCCATAGATGATATCAATTGTATTATACATGTGATGCTCTAGATTAGTGGAAGGGATGACACAATGATATTGGTGTAGGGGGGATAGATTTTGATATTTGTGATCCCTCTTGCCCCCATTTGATGATATGATATGTGATGATTAGCTTAGCATTCATGTATGATGTAGACTTAGTTTTTTATTTATATGATGTAGAGATGATGTTAGATGTGATGATATTGATGGAGATATGATGATGTGATAGTGAAACTATGTACATTTGATAAATAGACACAAGAAAATGTTAACAAACCTAACCAAATATATAGTGCTAACCAACATGAATTAACACAACTATGTACAATTATTTACAAGCATGCAAAAACACACTTCATATGTACAATTAAAAATTAATCTAATTTAAGAAAGAGAAGACGAATCTTATCAAAGTGTGTCTAAGAAACAAACTATAAAAATGTACAAAAAAGCAACAACTATACAAGCAAACAATGTACACAAACAAAGAAAGAAACAAGATAAAGTAAGTAAACTAAAGTTATGTTTTTGTAAGATTGTTTTGTGAAACACTTTTCTATAGTTTTTGTGTTTTGTGTTTTTCTATTATTTTGGATTTTGATCATATTTGAATTTTTTTTGCAATTTTTGAACAATGTTTTTGTGATTTTTTAACATATTTGAATGATTTTCAAACATATTTTAATGTTTTTGTGATTTTCTAAGGTTTTTCGAAGCTATACACAGGTAACTAAAAAATGTGGATGCCCCCAGCGTTAGATAGAGAATATACAATGGAAGGCACCATGTGTTTATAAATAGGAAGGTGAAGCCGTAGAAGTACCCCCAGTGATTAATGGGGAATATAAAAAGACCATCCCTTCACCAATTTATAAGAGGAGAAAAAAGCCGGATCAAGGCTTGATAGGATAGGTTCATATGGAATTTCAAATACAGGTGCGGAACTAGCCCTAGGATAAGTAAAAGTACCCTTCAGTGCAAGATTCTTGTGAATAAAAAATCCTCCCAAGGTGTCAAAAATTGGTTTTCATGAAGGGAACTATGCAAAGTGCCATGCAATTGTGTGGTTTTCACATATGGATGATCTTCTCTTTCTTTTTCTTTTTCTCTTTTTTTTTTGTATTTTGATCATTTTTACTTTTTTGTTGTTTGTTTTCTTTTTTTGATTTTTGCATCATGTTTAAGCATAGAACTGCTTGAGGTGCATGGACATTCATAGGTTCATGGAACTCATCGCCATTGGGATGGGAAATTTTTATGCTCCTCATTCCATATTTGGCCATAATGACATAAGGTCCTAACCAATGTGGTTCAAACTTTCCTTTCTTCTCTCTTTCCACCCTTGTGTTCAACTAATTTTATTTCATGACCAAATCTCCAACCTCAAACTGGTGAGGTATGATCCTTTTGTTGTAATTTCTAGAGATTCTGTTCTGATACTCTTTGAGATGGTTAAGGGTGCGGATGTACTTTTCATCTAGGAGTTCTAATTTTTCCAGCCTGGCCACTCTGTAATCCTCATCCTTATCCAGATAATCCCTAAGAGATATTCTCAGGGAAGGAAGCTCGATTTCTAATGGGATGATGGATTCAGTTCCAAATACTAGGGAATATGGTGTCACACTAGTAGGAGTGTGAATGGAGGTTCTATAAGCCCAGAGGGCTGGGTGAATTTGCAAATGCCAATTGGGACCTGTCTTACTCACCATATTTTCCATGATTTGAACCAATGTTTTGTTAGTGGCTTCAGCCTGCCCATTACCTTGAGGATAATATGGCGTAGACCACTTCAATTTTATTTGAAAGCGATGACAAAGGTCCTTCACTATCTTTTTCTTAAATGATTTTCCATTGTCAGTAATTATGGCTGCAGGAATGCCATACCGGAAAATAAGATGATTCATGATGAACTTTGAAATCTAATCACCTATAATATAAGTCAAAGGAATAACCTGCACCCACTTAGTGAAATATTCCATAGCTATGATGATGTGGGTATAACCATCAGATGAGGTAGGGGTGAGATTTCCTATTAAATTCAAGTCCCCATTTGGAAAATGGTCATGGGGTTGTGATTGGTGTACAATGGCTGTGATGGTGCATGGATGAAATTTCCATATTTTTGACATAGTATGCATTTTCCTCACATAGTTGCAGTAGTGTATTTCCATAGTAGGTCAATAATAGCCTACTCTTAACAATTTCTCAGCTAGAACCATTTCGTTTGTATGGGCACTGCACACCCCTTAATATACCTCTTTGATCTCTTGGATTGACTCTACTACATCTAGACAACACAATAGATTCCCATCATAGCCATGATAATAGAGTGTATCTCCTAATAGGGTGTAACGGGCTATTTGGAGGATAAGGATTTGTTTTTTGAAATGGGAGATGTGGGGAGGAAAGGTATTGTGTTTAAAGATAAGCATAGATGTGTGCATACCATGGGAAATAAGGACCAATAACCTCACAAGCCAAACATGATTTTGACATGTCATACATAGGCTAGCATAGATTCTCAACAAAGAACGACATATCATTACTCTCTGGTGGAATTCGTATCATAGAACCCATGGTTTCCATTAACGTCTGCGGATCTATTTTTTGCTCTTGGAATATGTTCAAATGTAATACGCACAAAATAATCTTTCAAAGTTTCCACCAGTTTCTTATAGGGGATGATATTTTCATCTTTAACTTTGTATTCATCGTTGAATTATTTAATGTATCAATTGTGAGTCACCAATGACCTTGACATAGTGGATATCCTATTTGATTGCTAGCTTCATCCTAGCGATGAGCACCTCATATTCTGTAATATTATTTGTAAAAGGAAAACCAAGGTGAAAAGCTTTAGGTATAGGGTTTCCTAAAGGATTAATTAATACCACACCTACCCCCAAGCCATAAAAATTAAAAGATCCATCAATTACACTTTCCACATGACAGATTCCTCAATATACATTAATGAAGTGTCTAGCAGATCTAGACTTACAGGTTCTGTTTCTGGTAATGGTGCTTCTGCTAACTAATTGGCAAGTACTTTTCCTTTAACCGAATTTTTATGTACATACTCAATGTCAAATTCACTTAGTAGAATGATCTAATTAGCCATTCTACCTGTAAAGGCGGGTTTGGACAACAAGTACTTAAGTGGGTCAACTTTGGATATAAGCTTGGTTTTTGTATTTAATAGGTAATGGAAAAGTATTTGGAAGGTAAAAATTACAACCAAACAAGATTTTTCAATCTGAGGGTAGTTGAGCTCATAAAAATGAGAGTATGAATGAGATAGTACACAACGTTTTCTTTATGGCAGAGGTCATATTTGGCGAGAAACACACCAATATAAAATTGAGTAGCAAAAATATAGGAGTGGCTCACTAGGAGTTGGATGCATAAGGACATGTGGATTGGCTAAGTATTGCTTAAGCAAGGCGAAGGCCTGTTGTTTCTCTGGTCCCCAAATAAAGGCAACATCCCTTTTAAGTAGATGATTGAACAAATGACACTTGTAAGCAAGTTTGGAAATGAAGTGGTGGATAGCTTGGATGTTTTCCTTGCAAGCTGCATAATTGTTTGATGTTTTTGTGAGGAGTAATTTCACTAATGGCGGTAACTTTAGCTGGGTCTACTTAAATCCCTCTTCATGATACAATGAATCCAATAAATGTTCCTGAGATTACACCAAACACATATTTCTTAGGATTCAATCTGACTTTGTATTCCCACAGGCATTCAAAGATATGCTGCAAAATCTCAGGGTGATCTTCTCTTGTCTTTGATTTCCTGAGGATATCATCCATATAGTCTTCCATGATGTTATGAATCATATCATGGAAAATCATGGTAATTTCCCTTTGATAAGTTTCTCTTGAATTTTTAAGGCCAAAGGGTATTACTTGATAACAAAAGTTCCCCTAGGGGGTTGTGAAGGTCATCTTGTGTTGATCCTCATCTACGATTTTGATCTGATTGTAGCTTAAAATTCCATCCATAAGAGATAAAATTTCATATCAATCAACAATCATGGGTCAATATTGGGCAATAAATATTTTGGACATGTCTTATTAATGTCTCTAAAATCTGTACAAATTTTGATCCCGACAGGTTTCTTTTGTATGGGGACTATATTTGATATCCATTTTGAGTAATAAATAGGTCTAATGAAGCCCATCACTAATAATCTTTCTATCTCTTCTTTAACTAGAAGAGCCACCCGCAGATGCATTTTTCTAAGCTTTTGTTTGATGGGATTAGCGTCTGCATGTACTACTAGGTTATGCACTACCAAAGTTGGATCCAAGCCTGACATATCCTTATAGGACCATGAAAATACATCTACAAATTCATGCAGAAGCATGGTGAATGTTGTATGTTCTCATGTCAAGAATGAATCTCCTAGTTTGACTATCTTTGGATCATCTTCTATTCCAATATTCACATCAATGGTTTCTTCCAATAGCATTTTTGACAAATCCTCCATATACGTAGGATCAGGAGGAAGGTTGAGATCTTCTTCCAGGGGTATCTCTATGATATTTTTAACCTTTGTGTGGTCAATTTTCTTTTCCATTGATTTTTTCACTTGTTTGTCAGCCAGCACCTCAAAGAGGTTTTTTACTGTGTGACTTGGAATTTTGTTTTTTCTGAGACTTTTCATTGGAATTTTTTCCCTCACTTTTTCTTAATTTTTTCTGACCACAAATATCATCTTCCTCACCAAAGTATGCATAATTATCTAAGTCATTGTAGAAACCATTCTTATGGTCTCCATTTGGAATTATATCTTGAATGCCCATGAATTCTATAATGGCTTCATCATTTTCAAAGATATCTAGTGACATGTGATGTTTTTGGTCCCATTTGACAAGACAAGGGTAAACAAGGTCAATTTTAGGTTCAGTAGGGGTTATGGTAAGGACAACAGTATCCATGAATAGGTTTGTGAAGCCAAGATCCCCGTATTGGCTACAATGGGAATATGTATCACTATCTAAATAATTAGATCTATCTCCGCACTTGGAACATATGACATCTTGATCATTGGGGTGTTATCCATAGGGGAAAATGCTGATATCGTATCTTTCCATCTTGAAATGTGGAAGTGGAACTGGTTCTCTCAGTCCTTCTCATTCTTTCTGCATCCTAGACCCTTGTAGCCCATGGATAACATCATTCGGCTAGACTTCTCATACTCAGGGATTTGGTAGCAAGTTGGTTGAGTATCTTCTAGGACCCAAGTCATAGGTAGGTCAAACAGTTTCTCTTCATTGAGAAACCCCCCAGGTAAAAATGACCCAATAGTTTTCTCATCTCTAAGCCGTTTGAAATGATAGTTGGGTTGGCCTCTAGTTTTAGGTGATAACGATAGGTCCAAAACCAAAAGATCTTGTTGCACATTATATTCTCCACAACCGTATTCAAGAACCTTTATATCCCAAAAATCAAAAGAATAAGTTGATGTAGAAGCCTCGTGGGTGAAAGAACTTAGGGAATCTGAATCTATCCATGACTCCATGGATTCAGATTGAAGAGGAACAACTATATCAGTAGAGGGACACATATAGGAACCCTTACACGCAAACCTACTGAGAGATCTATAGTAAGTGAAGGGCTCTAGATATCCTTGTATTATGATAGTGTGTCCCTAGTGTTTCAATTTGATACATTGATGGAATGTTGATGGCACGACCTACATGACATGAATCCATGGTCATCCAAGAAGCATATTGTATGGAAGTTCAAAATCCAAGACATGAAACTTCATATGATGCCAAGTGGGTCCTACTTCTAATGGTAATGTGATTGTTCCAATTGATTCCCTTTCCACGTTGTCATAAGCAGTAATGGTAATGGTGTGGAACTCTAGATCTTCTTCTGTATGTCCCAGTTGATTAATTAATTTCAACGTACATATATTAAGTCTTGATCCATTGTCCACAAGCACCCATTTTATCTTTTAGCGGGTAAAAAAACCTCAATATATAGGGGGATATTATGTGCTAGATCTTTAATAGGGATATGCCTATGATTAAAGGAGATGTACTCAGTTGGTGCAATGTTTTCACCGCAGCTTGAAGATGCAAAGGGTCTACTTCTAGTGGAACTTCTAACCCCTGAAAATTTTTATACAAGGTGTCCTTATGTACATTTAATAATTTGATAATATCCAAGATTGAAATCTTGGCAAATTTCTTCTCAAGTTGTTCTAAGAGGATGTACCTACCATCTTGCGGCGTTGATGGAGAGGGTTCAGGAATCATGAGACAGGTGTGCCTTGTTACCACATTGCAATATTTTCCCTTGATCTGAATGGTATTCACATGGTCATTAGGAGAGTAAATACATCCAATGAGTGAATTATAATGATTATTTTCCTTCTTGGTATATAGATAATTCATTTCTTTGTAACTCTGGGATGACTCTCCTCGATCCATATTTTTCTCATCTAACTTACTATGTTTAGGGAATGATTCTTTGAATATTCACATCTTTTTGTTTGGTGTCTGAGTTTTCTCCATGGTATCCACTTCTATATTCCCATTGTCGATGAGATCTTGGATATAGTGATGAAGTCGTAGACATTTGTCTATTTTGTGTCCCTTGACACAATGTAATTCACAATACTCATGCTCTTTATACCATGATGGTTTTGGGGAATTTTCATCAAAGGGTTGTGTCATTGGATAAGACACCATGTGAGATGCATCCAATCGTTTCAATATGGCAAAAAAATTCTCATTGAGAGGAGTGAACATTCTACATTTAGGTTGTGGTTGAATAGGTCCTTTGGTCAGTTTAAATGGTTGACCAACTTGAACTATTTGTATGCATTTGGAATATGTGATGCCGTCTGATGGGTGTCGTTATTACCTTCATTTAATCAACTCTTTGTTGATGTCATATTAAAACCAGGGGAGTGTCTAAAGCTTTATGCAACAAGAAATCTTAGTGATCTAGTAATTGACTATAGATATTTGTTATTTTATTTTATGGGGGTTTTTGCAGTGTCTTTAGGATTCCATGGCCAAATCCTTATTATCTCTATGTTGTAAGAAACTTGCTGAAATAAACACTCATTGTTGGAATGAATTGCTTGGAAATAAACACACATACAAGAATAAATAGATTTCTAGAAATAAACACACTTTTCTTGGAAAAAACACACGGTTAAAAATGTTGTGAAAAGCTTGCAAGAAAATGAAAATCTAGTCTATAACACCCACAAAGACAAGTATAAAACAAAGTTTAATTAAAAGAATCAAATACGTTTACAAAATTAACAGATATACACTATTTTCTTTAGAAATATAAATACCAATAAAACGAGAATCTTTGTTCTTAGAGGATTGGGCCCTTGATCAACCTTGAATTAGGATTTGACAAAGTAATATTCTCTCAAAATAAAGTGGCTATTTTATTGTTGAAATATTATATCTTATAAAAACATACTAAATATTTCTATATCTTTATTTCTATGTGTCTGTATGTATATGTTCTCTTCTTCTTAATCAATCTACAAGTATTTATATATTTATTTCTTTCAAAGATGCATTTACAACCATAGTTGTTATACCAATTCAGAAGGAACTGAATTATGCCCAAAATAGATGTTGAATTTGGAACCTTGCTGGACATATAGCTGTCTGATAAGTTATCCCTGGATCTTCAAGTATGAATGTTTAGAAATCTTTTGATCTTCTCTTGATTGAAAGGCTTCATTGATTTCTATATCATTGGATGCCATCAAAATAATAGATTCCCATTGGTTCCAGAACTTTGGAGAAGTTCCGAAACTAAAGGGGACTATTCTTTATCTAATTGTGAAAGTTCTGGAGCTAAACGCAAGAGTTTCGAAACTAAGTGTTGGGGTTCTAGAACTAAGTCTGAAAGTTCTAGAACTAAGTGATAGAGCTCATAAAATGTGTGATAGATTTCCAGAACTAAGTTTGGAAGTTTTGGAACTAAGCCATATTGAATCCAAGGCTCCCAAAAACATGTTGATCGCTTCATACTCCATTCTCTGACTGATTATGACCTATTTTATTACAAAAACTGAATTTCCACACACTTTGTTAGGAATTATAGATATTTTAAACTTTAGAACTAAATTCAACTAAATATGGACAATTGCATCCTAACTTACATTGGATCAAACAAAAGTCACAAAATGCAGTCAAACTTGATAAAAAGGAGAGTAAAATAAGATCATTAATTGTCCATTAATGAGACATATTTTGGACTTATCATCTCCCCCATACTTACTTGTTTGTAAGTCACCTTACAAACTTTACTCTTCAAATCTTTGGTTATGTATTCTACATTCCAATTGACTACTCGGGTCAAATGGCTGAAATTGAATATCCTAGTGTTTTAGTTCAGAAGTAATATACCCTGATCCTGCTTGTAATTTCCTCTGCCATTCTTGAAATTGAGTGGGATCTTGAGGCTCTTTGTTTTTCCATGGAGAAATGGGAGTGAGAAGAAGGGGGGCTTGTTCTCATTCCCATCCATATGCCCCTACATTTTTCATTGACCCAGGGATTAGTGTGCACAAGACTTTAGCTCTTTCTAAGGTCCATATTAATTTGGTGGGAGATATCACTTCTCTTCTTCTCAATTCAACTGTGACAAACTCCCATATTTTCAAACATCCATCATGAATCTCTTCAAATTTATCCTCCTCAGAAGAGTTGAAGGAATCAATAATTTTCTGTAAACTGGATAGATAGTGTGCCTTGAACTGACTATCACAGGCATGGGATTTGAAATGTATAGCAAAGGTAGATGGTTTACCATAGTGAGATATCATGTAGAGACCAGATGAACTAGATTTTAATAGATGCTCAAAATCTCTCTCTTTCCATGCAACCTGATTTTGAAGAACATAAATAAATTCATTCAGTTGGCTTTCCCCTACATACAAATTGATCATAAAGCTTGTGTTCTTTTCCAGCATAAGATTGCATATATAGAATTAGTAGAGAAGATTTTTCTTCTCTACACGAGCTGAGGAATAGGCTTTCATGAACTTAGATTCATCTTTTATTTTATATGGAAGGCCACATGTAATTCTTCACAGTTTCCAGAAAATAAATTGTTCTTCTAAAAAGATACTATATATAGGAGAAGGTCTTGCATGTAAGCAATTTTTCACTCATCATGCAAACCATTTGTATTTTTACAAGACATTTAAATTTTTCTTCTTCCTCTTTGTAGAATTTTTCTTCCCATTTCTTACTTGCTTTCTTTTCTTCTTCCATCTTATTTCTCAGGTCCTCATTTGATGTTTTGAATTCATTAAGTTCCCTGTAGGTATCATCCCACAACTGTTTGAGTGGCCAGTAAGTCAGTTCAGTCTATGCAGATACTATTGACATAGCACTTAGTCTTCTGGAAAATTGAAATTCTTCTTCTTTTTCCATCATCTGCTATTTGACCATTGTCAATTCTTCAGTCCTATTTGTGAGCTGATTTGTTAGTTGCTCAATGATCATTTCCCTCTATTCTAACTTGAGTTTAAGGAAGTTTAATTCCTCATCCTTCTCTCCGATTATGAGTTATGCCCTGAAAAAAAATAGAGTCTATTTTAAATTCTTTTTTCCCTCCTTTTCTGAAAGTTCATTGGGAAATGAGCACTCCTCTTCTACCAAAGGGGATTTCCCTTTCCATTTCCAGGATGCTAATTACTCTTCTTCATGTGATTGTTTATTGGTTCACAAATCTCTTAAAAATCATGTTCTTCAAATATTTAATCTCCCTTATCCATATTAGTTTGGCTTGGTCTAGGAGGAGTCATGGCCATGCTGCCCAAAATATCAGCAACAAAATGTTTGGAAATGGGTTTCCTCCTAGAGCTTCTTCTGACTTTTACTTCATGCTCTAGCTTAGGTGAACTATCACTATCAGAGATACATATTAGTTCTCCTAGTACTTTTGTAGAGGAAGAAGTTTCTTTGACAGGAACAGTAGATTCTGTAGCTTTAATCCTTCTTTCAGATCTCCTTCTTTTTGGTACTTTACCCCCACCCATTTATTTCTTTTCCTCTGCAAGGGAATCAGTCTCCAAATTAATTATAGGAGAAAAATGGGTTGGTATTCCCCTCCTGATAATATCAAGGTTTTTCTTAAAAAATTTAAGAAACCTTTTCCATATTTCTTCTCCATTTTTCTTCAAAAGAAAATGCTGCTAGCATACCAAATGGATTAACCCATGATGTATGATTGTTCCAAGTCCCCAAGAATATCTCTAAGCCATAATCTAGATGGATTTAAAAAGGAATCCTAGAATATTTACTATATATTCTGGTTTTGAATTCCCATACCTAAGATATATTAACATCTTAAGGACTTATCTTCCCATAGTCCCAAATCGACCATCACAAGTTAAATACTTAACTACCCAAAATGTTACCCTGTCAAAGGGTTTGGGCAAGCTGGTTCTTCTGACCCCCTTTATGATTTTCTTGGTGTTATAGATATATTAGGGCTCAGATTGCCCCACTTATATCAAGGGTTCCACCAGATCTTTAAGGGTTCCCTTGACAAAATTTGGGACTTGCACAATTTGTATCCCAAACACATTGCTCATTGTATTAACAGTAAAAGGAATTATAATGCTTCTAACTTTAGTTTTGGATTCTTCTAAATTTACAACAAATTCCCTTACCAATTCTTCATTATACCTTGAGAAATTTTTCAGGAACTCCAACCACCCTACTCGTCCAACAATAGTTGGTACTTCTTCATATGTAAGAAGTTGGGTATCATCCTATAGCTCTGACTTCTTCTTAATCCACATAGGAAAGAGGGAAATTCAAATTATTCTTTCTTCAAATTCAGAATTAGCTGTAGAACTACTAGATTTAGCTGTGAAACTATTGTATTTAGTTGCAGAACTGTTGTGTTTATCTCTAGAATTGATGGGTTTAGCTACGGAATTCAAATATAATTCTTATGCTTCCTCTTCGAAATTATTCCGCAACTGCTTCTCAACTTCATTTATTATACCAAAATGATAGGTAATTATAAATGTGCCACCACTTTCTTATTTTATCAACATCAACCTCATGATTACTTTCTTTTAATCATAATGCACAATAAATGACTCATCATACCAACCTTTTAAATCAAGTCTAATCACACATGTGAACTTTTAACTTAACCTTTAATAAGTTCAAGACATAATTACCATCCTTTTTTGATGTAATCCCTCCGTCTTGATGATTCATCATTCCTAAAAGTGAAAAAGGAATAATGGTTAGAAAAGACAGCTGGAATTCAAACAATTTATTTTTATTTTTCATTAGCCATTTATTGAGGAGACCAATCGCCATTGCTGGTTTTCAATTAATCTTTGAGAGATTTTTTTAGGAAGAGAACGCCATTTACTGGTTTTCATTCTTTCCCTTTATATATTTATTATTTTTTTTTTTTTTTGGGAAAGAGAATGCCATTTGCTAGTTTTCATTCTCTTCCCTTTATTTTGGATCCATGCATCTGATTATTTGATCATTTTGGAAGAAAAGGGTTATTCCATATGATCAAATTTTATCTCCTTCAATTTGCTTCAAGAATTCATTCCTAGTAGGGGGATTCCTATAAATTTTTAGCCTATGTCCATTAACAAAAAGTTTCCTTCTGCTGCCATCAATGGGAAGTAGTTGAATGAGGCATTGTCAAATATTTTCTCAATCTGATAGGGTCCCAACCATCTAGTTCTCAACTTTCCCTTGAATTTTTGGTACTTGGAATCAAACATTAATGTCCAATCTCCTACCTTGAATTTCCTTTTCTTGATATGTGTGTCATGCCAATGCTTCCAAGGACAGTTGGTGTTTGTTCAATTGTTGATTAATCATATCTTCCATCTCTCGTACATGATCCTGCAACATTATCATAGAGAAAGAAGATAGATTTTGTTTATTAGTGTCAGGATCATCAACCCACAATTGCTCTTGATTATCAATAAAATGTTGTGTATAGGGGTGTAAAGAAATTTTCTTAGAACTCTTCCCATTTGAGATAGTCATATCATCTGATCTGTAATCAATTAATATAATAACTGTAGCTAACCATGGTCTGCCCAAAATAATGGGATAACCAAGTGTTTTACCTTTTGGCTGCACTATAAGAAACTCCACTGGATATTCCCATGACTCCACCATAACCACCACATCTTCAATAACTCCTTCTGGTTTTTCTATAGACTGGTCTGCCATTTGCAATATGGTGTTAGTAGGTTGGATACCTATTAATGGTAATGTTTTCAAAGTGTCCACTATCATCACATTTATAGTTGCTCCCAAATCAACCATAATATTATGTATATTTGTATTCCCTATAGAGAAAGAAATAACAGGGCTACCATGATCTCCATAATTGGGAAGTAAGAGTTTTCTTGCTAATAAATTAGCAAGTTTCCCATCTACTTTAATAGTCCTGAGGTATTGCTTCTTCCTTCCAGGTATTTTTAAACATAGTGATTTGATTAACTTGTTCAACTCCAGAATGTCCTAGATTGATTGTAACAATGGTATTTCAATATTTAATTTCCTCAACTCATGCACCAAATAAGATTCCTTGGTTGTTATAACTTCTTGAAATCTCTCTGGGAATGGAGTTTCAACATATTTGCTACCTAACTCCTTATCTTTTTCTTTTTCATCTTTGTTCAGAATAACCACACTAAGAGTTTTAGTTTCTTCTGTCATTGTAGTAATTATAACATGTGGACTTCCAATTAATTTACTAGATCTAGTTTGAATATCTTTATAATCCATGGCATTTATATCCACTAGTTTTTCTTGTTCTACCCCACAGACATGAGTTGTTTGTTTGTTCCTAGGATTAACAACTGGTTGTGCTGGAATTTTTGTTTGAAAGACATTTTCATTTTTTCAATTTTGTGCCAGGGAACCTATTATGGCTTGTTGATTCTGATTGGGATATGTCCTCCCTTGAGCATAATTATTAGGGCTCCACCTAGGTTTTGACCAAGCATTCAATTACCTTGACCAAACCATGGCTTTCATTGTCCTTGGGCATACCAAGATTTTCCTGACTAATCTTGAGGATTCCATGTTGGGTGAGGGACCCAAGGGGGTTGTCCCTAACTTTTTGGTACTATCTGAGCTACCCATGGCATTATCTAGGGGTTAGGAACTGACCTGGGCACGAACTACCCTTGGCTAGGTTGTCTCTGGAAAAAATTTACTTCTTCTGATGTGGATGGAGTACTAATTTGTTTAAGCTGATTTTTAATAAATGGAAGAAGAGAACATGAATTACTCTCATGGTCCCTATATTCATAGATAAGACACGTTTCTTTTTTATCTAGGGGATAATCTTGTATTCCATGCTTCTTCCTGCATCTAGGAAAATACATAGCTAATGGTTCAGTTTTAGAATTTTATTTAGCTTGTAATTCATCCATGGTGGAGGTTAATTGAACTAAAATGTCTATTTTAAAGTTTACCAATTCATCCATCAGTTCATTTATATCTAGGTTCATACTTTTAACTATTTTTCCTTTTCTAGTTCCACCCCTTGTTCTTGAATAGCTTCTCCAAATTTCTTTAATATCATTCATTATTAATTGATCAATGTTTCCACCTCACATAAAATCAAGGGCCTCCCTAGATTCATCATCCAAAAATTTAAGAAAAATGGTTTTTCTTAACTCCTCTTATAGTACAAATCCACATATTTTACTCACAAAGAGGAATCTGTCTAAATAATATTCCATATTCTCATCCTCCTCCCACTTGATTTTGAAAAATTATTCCTTCCTATTCCTCCCTCTATAGTAGTCTTGATACTTGTCTAGGAAGTAAACTTCCATTTGTGCCCAAGTGGTAATAGAATTAGATGTTAATCCCATAAACCACCTCATTGTTGCATCCTACGTGGTAGATGGAAACAACTTGAGCTTCTGATTATCTATTTTGTAATCATAAGTTTGACACAGTACTTTAAATTCAAACAAAAATTGGTTAGGATCTTCAAATGACATTCCTCTAAATGTGGGTAAATGTGTAGGTGAAATATTCTTCATGGGTGCATCATCATTGTCCAATTGAATTGGATAAGTAAAGGTCCTATCAGGTTCTCTTTCATCTTCTTGTGCCATTTTTGCAGTACCTTATAGACTTTTATCCCAATCAATATGGTATGTGATCTATTTTAGGGAAGGTGAAAAGTAAGGAGTAGGAGGTTGACTACTCAATTATGAATCAAAACTTTCTCTAAACGAGTCTTGGGATATAATCTTCTTTCTAGAGGCTCCACTTCCTTCTGGCGACTGATCCAAAAATTCCAAAGGTGGCAATTCTACTTCTTATCTAATAGGGGATAATGGTCCTTCTAATTCTTGGTCAAATTCCTTATTTGATCAAGAAGATGTTGATGATTCTTGTTCAGATATTTTTGGGAGGAATCGACCCTTGGAGTCTCTTGGTCTACTCATAAATTTTATGATGACGTAGGGAAGATTCTTCAATTACTAGATATATGATTGCTGCTCTTGTTGACACATAATTATACAATTCTAACTACTGGGTCCTCGACATCGGTGCCAAAAATGATGGGTATTTTTATTCCCTTCATTTAATAAACTATTTGTTTATGTCATATTCAAACTAGGGGTGTCTGAATCTATATGCAACAAGAAATATTAGTGATATAGTAATTTATTGTAGGTATTTGTTATTTTATTTTCTGGGGATTTTTGCAATGTCTTTAGGATTCCATGGACAAAGCCTTATTATCTCTATGTTGTAAGAAACTTGCTTAAATGAATTACTTGGAAATAAACACACATAGAGGAATAAATAGATTGCTAGAAATAAACACACAATGCAGAAGTAAACACACTTTGCTTGGAAATAAACACACTATTAAAAATTATGTGAAAATCTTGCAAGGAAATGAAAATCTAGTCTATAACACCCACAGGCACAAGTATAAAATAGAGTTTAATTTAAATAATCAAAGACATTTACAAAATTAACAAATCTACACTATTTGCTTTAGAAATATAAATACGAATAAAAAAAAATCATGGTTCTTAGAGGAGTGGGTCCTTGCTCCACCTTGAATTAGGATTTGACAAAGTGATATTCTCTCAAAATGAAGTGGCTATTTTATTGCTAAAATATTCTATCTTACAAAAATGTACTGAATCTTTCTATATATTTATCTCTATGTGTCTATATGTATATGTTCTCTTCTTCTTTATCTATCTACAAGTCTTAATATATGTCTTTATTTTAAATATTCATTTACAACCATAGCTATTTTATCGATTCAGATGGAACCAAATCATGCCCAAAATAGATGTTGAATTTGAAACCTTGCTAGACGTATAGTTGTCTGAAAAGTTATCCTTGGATATTTGAGTATGAAGATTTAGAAATCTTCTGATCTGCTCCTGATTAAAAGGCTTCATTGATTTCTCTATCATTGGATGTTGTCAAAATAATAGATTCACATTGGTTCTAGAACTTTGGAAAAGTTATGGAACTAGAGGGGACTGTTCTTGATGTAACCATGAAAGTTCCGAAGCTAAATGCAGGAGTTCTGGAACTAAGTGTTGGGGTTTCAAAACTAAGTCTGAAAGTTTTAGAACTAAGTGATAGAGCTCATAAACTATGTGATAGAGTTCTGAAACTAAGTCTAGAAGTTTTGGAACTAAGCCATATTGAAGCCAAGGGTCCCAAAAACATGTTGATTGCTTCATACTCCATTCTCTAACTAATTATGACCTATTTTATTACAAAAACTAAATTTCCACACACTTTGTTAGGAATTACAGAGATTTTAAACTTTAGAACTAAATTCAATAAAAGATGGAAAATTACATCCTAACTTACATTAGATCAAACAAAGGTCACAAAATGCAGTCAAACTTGATAAAAAGGAGAGTAAAATAAGGTCATTAATTGTGCATTATCACTGTCTCCCACCACGTTCTTGTTTTTGTTCAATATTTTCAGATTTTCCATAGGTTCTGTGTTTTGGTTATCCTTAGAATGTGATTTAATGTTTCCTTTGCAATAAGGTATTTCTATATTCGAATGCAGTTTTAAATAACCTCTTCAAAGGTGTAAACATAATGCATTTGCAGATGAAAGGTGATGTTTGGGTTGAGATTGGGTATAAAGATACTCACTAGCTATTTTTTAGAGAATACACAAGGGAATTGACTGGCTATCCCTCTCCATCTTTACAGGAAGCTAGAAAATGTCTTGTTAGGATGTTTTTTATTGCCACACAAGTTAGCCATGGTTATGTCGCTTTCTATGTTGTACAAGAATTGTCGTACAAACTTTCTGTACCAGTTCAGGCCATGTGAAAATAGATCCACGAGGTAAGAAAGTGAACCATTCCAAGGCTTGGCCCCCTAGACTCTTTGGAAAGATTCATATAAGGTAATTGTCACTGTAGGACACTTATTGGAATTCCATGCAAAAATATTTTACATGGTCTCACAGGTCACCTTTCCCTCTATATTTTTCAAGTTTTGGCATGTCAAACTTTATAGGGAAGGGTTGAAGCATCTTTTTTTTATCAAATGGATGGGGACATAGCTCTTCGTATTGATATTTCCTGTTATTCCCCATAGTACTCTCTTGGAGGCTTGTAAGTGTCACTTTCATAGATTGCATTTCTTGCACGAGTAATTGTTCTTTTGTAGGAGAAACAAAGATATATATACGATTGTACACACACAATTTTATTCCATATTTTCTACTCCTTTATTGTCCATTTTAAGTTCACTAATTTTGACCTTAGGTTTTATCTTTTATACATTCTTATTTATTTCTTTTTGTACATGAGATGTTAACAAAGCTAATTGTTGATTAAGGTTGTAAATTTGTTGTTGAATAGTGACTTCTTCTTCGAGGGGTTCCTCTTCTTCTTCATGATGTGGAGGTTGTTCAACATTTTCGTGTTCTATTCTAACTTTATGTGGTACCTTGAGGAAAGGTATTCTATATCCCACTACATTATCATTTCCCACGTTAGAGGTAAAAGCATGTCCATGTGTTAATATATCCTCTATGTTAATAATAGGTTTCTCCTCTTCATTAGCATCATTTGTAGGTGGGATTATCTCTTGTTCGATAGGCATTATGGCTCCTAAATCCACAACTTGTAATAGTACCTGATCCTTGTTTCTAGAAAGGAATTCATCTAACAAGGTGGGGTTGAAATCAAATTCTGCATGTGGTGATTCTAACTCATCACTGCTATGATCTATGATTTCTTATACTTCTTTCTCCATGAAGAATAAATACCCAAGATCATGGCCAATAAAGGGGTTTGACCCTTGTTTGTTTGAGGCTTCCCAATATTGTGTTTTTCTTGCTTCCAAAGCCTTCTTTTTGATCCCTAATCTTGTTTTAGGGGCCATGACGTGTAATAGTTTCACTAAGGTATCTGTGAATGTGTTCAAAGATTTCTATCAAACGAAAGTGAAAAAAAATGTCAAGAAATCAAGGTATATTATGAATGCTAAAGAACCAACGTGACATAATGATTTTCTCTTAAATGAATGAGTTAAGCAAGATTCAATTACACAATTTTGAGTTTCAAACCAAATAATCAAATGAAGCACTTCCTAAATTTGTTTTTGGAAATGTAGTCGGTGTCATATGATGATTAAAAAAATGTCCCTACTTATGTCGAGTTCAAAGAAATGAACAAGGCGTAAGTAATAACAATAAGTTAATGCGACCTCCAAACAAAGTATACTAGAAGCAAGCCCAAATTCAATCAAGACCTATATTCCAAAAGGTGTCAGTTATGATTGTGAGTGACACAAAAATTTCACCAAGATATGTTAACCAAAATTTTCGAGAAAGTAAGGTATTGATATCAAGATGATAATGATATAACACGCACAAGTGGTAACACTTAACACTATTCAGAATCGAGGTAATAATTGAAATCAAACTAAAGCTATAGTATACCTAGTAATTGTTAAAGTGTATATAGCGTAATCTTACAATATAGGTATTTAGGTCAAGTTTACAAGAAACAAGACGTAAATAATAAAATTGTAGTGACACAATATAAACAAGATAACTGTTCAAAGTGTAGAATCAAAGTGATTAAACCAATCCTAACTACAGATTTTATGACTCTCTTAATATTGACTTGGTTATCAAGAATTCACACCCAAATAAAAAAAGGATACCAATGATATAAAAATTTCTCCACATGGGCAAAAACTTTAGACATTTAACAACCTATAGCCCAAAAATATGGATGTAAAAATACCATAAAATTGGTGTAAATGGACACAAAAGTGGTGAAAACAATCAATTGATAATGCAAAGGTATTCACGATCTTCTTTTGATCAACAAAGTGTCAAAAGAAAGTGAAGGAACCTAGATCAATTGGGGTTGAATAATGTCGGCCTTACTTTGGAAGAGTTTTACCTCACCTTAGGGAAAGTTAAAAACTAAGAAAAATTAACACTTCACACATTTCATGATGAACAATAACTCTCAACTCAAATTGATTTTGATGTGTTCCAAGTTGGCTCCTGGTCAAAGATAGCTTCCTAGGTGGTTCTCTCAACTAGGTGTCACAAGTTATCTAAGAGCGAGCTGGATTTACCAAGAAAAGTCACACTGACTAATTCTTGGAGTATCTCAGCTTTACTTTACCCCCTTCAAGCACAGTGGGCAATAAATGCGTCCATCATGTACTCTCACTGGGGTCGTGATACAGACGACTTGTGACACTAAATCTCACAAATGGTAATACTAGTCAAGTAGGTTGTACGGAGAACTTCCCATTTCATCCACAAGGTTCCCTCTTGTGTGGACTACTTTGGGGTTCCTAGGACCACCCACATTGTTGTAGCTTAAGGCTTATGCCAAAGGGGTTATGTCCTAGTTTTAAGCAGATGGGGTGTACCCTTATCCGAACCTGCAAATCAAGTGTTTTGAATGTGGTGTGTTTTTTAATCTTTTAGACTTAATGTGGTTTAGTTGTTCATCATTTGGCAATCTGCAACACACGTTTAGTTAGAATTTTTTTTTGAACTCCTTTATTTGACAAGCATTTTTAGGTCCTACACTCAAGCGTTAGTAGTTCTCCAAGCAAATCAAATTTTTTAAAAGAGGATTAAGAGTTGCTTTTGATTCTCAAGATCATCCAAGGATGCAAGAGAAGAGCATACACAACAAATAATCTGAATAAAAAGTAAAGGAAAAATTTGTAATTAATGAACCATACAAAAATCTTGATAAATGTTCATTCCCTTAAACCAAAAATGAAAGATGAAGTTTCCAATTTACAAAATGTTATAAAATGAAGACTAAAGTTTCTTTTGATTCTCAATATCACCCTAAGGTGCAAGATAAGAGCATACACAAAATTTATCCCAACTATATAGAAATGGAAAACTTCAAATCAAAGGACCATTAAAAAATGCTTTGTAAAAGGTTCATTCCCTTAAGCAAAATGAATAATCAAATTTCCAAGTTTAATCCCAATGTTAAAAAGATAGAGATCAAAGTTGTTTTTGATTCTCAATATTACCAAAATGTGTAAGAGAAAAGCATACACACGATTTGGTCTAAATCAAGTAAAGCATGGAAATACAACATTCATCAAAACATTAGACATGTTAGAAAATGATCAGTTTTAAAATAAAAGGAAAACCTATAATTTCTGTAAGTATAAATCCCAAATTTATGTTTTCATTGCATATTTAACCTAAATACCTTTCCAACGCAAAAAAAAGGAGTGATTTCGATTTCGGAAGAAAAATTTATGGCCTTCAGAAGATAGGTTACACATATTCTCTTATGGTCACAGGGTATGCACTTGACATGCACTCAAAAAATGTAAAAAAATCATCCCTTAATCTGTAAAATGGTCAAATTTTTCCAACCAAGATTCAATTTTGATAACAATCCATCACATTAATATGTAAATAGAAGGCTCAATACTATCAAACACTAACATACATGCTCAAGAATTTAATATTTTCAAGAAATTGGCAAAACGAGCATGTACAATGATGAAAAAATAAGCTCTAAAAATGAAAACATGATGAAATATTGAAATTTTCTCACCAAGATTCAATTTTGATAGTAACCCACCACATTAATATGTAAATAGAAGACTCAGCACTATCAAACACTAACCTACATGCTCAATAATTTAATATTTTCAACAAATTGACAAAACTAGCATGTAGAATGTTGAAAAAGCAAGATCTAAAAATGAAAACATGGAGAAATCTTGAAATTTTCCCATCAATTCCAATTTTGACAGCACTTCACCTCCTTTATACCTATAAGGAATACTCAACACATTCAAACTCAACAAAACAAGTTAAGAAAAACAAGTTATGTCAATATATGTAAAAAGAGGGTTAGTAACCAAAATTGAAACTTAACTACAAAAACTTGAAATTAAGTGCAATAGGAACAATGAAATAAGTTCCACCGGGCATGCCAAATGTATGCAAAAATTATTTAGCTATGTAATTATAATTTAAACTAACACCTAGTAGCTTCAATACAATGCTAAACTAAACTTATGCATCATCATGCTAAGAGCTTAAGCAAAGCTAATCTATCAACATTTCTACATTAAACATGAAATGAACATTTCAAGCTAATATGCTAAACAAATTAACTTCTATCTCTTATTGAATGTTAAATGAGATGAGATTGAACCTATGTATATAGATCTCTATATAAATCAAAAAGTTGATTTCGTGCTTGAAATCCCAAGGTTTCTAAGAATGGAGTCTTGTCAAATTATGGCTACAAAACCACTTGACATATCTCCATATGACTTTAAAAAACTTGGGTGGATGAATGCAAGAAATGGAGAAGGCTATCTCTTCTAATGGAAGAATGCTTCAAAGATGATAAAATGGCTTCAGTGAATGCTCTATGCTCATTTAGATTTGTAGGTGTAAATAGAAAGGTATGAGGAGGGCTCCTTATATAGTCCAATGGATAGAAGAATCTCTACATCCCTCTTCATGTGGGATAAATGTAGAGGTTGGGTTAGTTTTGGATAAGGGAGGTTTATAAAGGGTTGGTTCAACCTTAGGAGAGTTTATTTTTTCCTTTAGTGACTCATGGGGTTTGAGGGGATTTATTAATTAACCAAAGTGATTAATTAATAGGTGTGCAAGCTTATATAAGTTTTTTAGAGGAATAATTAGTATGATTTATGTTAAGAGAGGATTTTAATCAAATAAATGACAATTTATTGATTAAATAAAAGAGAGAATCAATTAATTAAGAATAATTAATTAATCTATATAGAAAGGGGTAGCTTAATTAATTATAAATAATTAATCGATATAGATAGAAAGGGGAACTAATTAACGGAAGATTGTTAATTGGTGTCATTATTGGATAGAAGATTTTTTTTATTAAGGGCAAATAGTTTTGAAGGGACTATAGCCTGTGTAATAAAGGGCTCAAAAGCCAGATAATAAACATGAGAAAAGCAGCCCAGAGAAGGGCAAAACAGTCAACTAAGAAAGGCTCAGTAGCCAGATATTACAATAAAGGTGAAGAGTGGATCTAAACGTACATAGATCCAGAGCAAAGGAGACAAGTTCAAAAAGAAACCAAAAGAGAAACAGAATACAGAGCTTCATTAAAAAGTAGCTCAAGAACCACCCGATGATAGCCAGATCACAGCAAAAAAACAGCAGCACATCAGCCCGTTACTTGAGGGCTCTGTCAATCTTGGCCTTGATGGCCTGTAGTGACATGAAAAAGGTAATGGCTATGGCCTAAGAGGGGTCCTTCATGTCTGCTCGGGAGATTGCAATGTCCCTATTTTATTTAGGGCCCCATATATCTTCATTGATTCCACTTAAGCTGATGTAAACACTGTGGACGTGCTGATCAATGAAGTTATAGATGCTTTTTAGGGCAGACAAAATACAGTCATTACGGTTTTTGAAATTCCCCAATCTGCCATCAAGGGACTGCAGCTTCTTGAAGACTTCATCAATGATCCCCTCTTCCTCCTCACCTTGCAGGATCCTTTTACCTTTAGCTTTCTCCATGTTCTTAAGATCCCCTTTAAGCTCATGAATCTCCTTCTCCAATCTGTCAACCTTCTCTAGCAAATCCTCCTCCTTGGGCTTCTCCACAGGCATGCTGATATGCAGGAGGATTTCAGCAAGTTCTAAGATCCTTGTGGCTCCTAAGGACACGTTGGGAGGTAGGGATTCCTAGTTTTAAGGCTCTTTGCTTTTCTTGCTGGAGCCCACATCATCATGATTTCTTTTTGGCAGGGGTGGAGTGGGAGCAGTATGGGTAGGTGGGGGTGTGGAGGAGGGAGGTGGGATGGGGTTCATGTGAGGGAAACTGAAAAGTGGCCGGTGAATGAGGAGTATAAGGCCCTGGTGCAGGGGGACAACCCTAGAGTGATTTTACACCTCCCTTATAGACTTCTCCAGGGAGTTGATCAGATAATGAGGAAAACTAGTAATGTTATTTCTACGAAAATGATTCAGAAAAATCATATGCTTGTGTGGGATAGTCACATATCTTCCTTCTAAAGTAACATACCTTACCACCATTTTGGCAAGTTCATCAAAAGGTGTAGGGATCAACTCCACCTTGAGGCCAACAGTTATAAACTCAAGGTTCTCTCCCTCTTCCAGAAATTTCTTGGTTTCAACCTCCCTGTCGACTTTCTTGTTGAATAAATTTTGCACCTTCCAAGCTGAGACCAGTGACCTAAGCTATGAGCTCTTTTGTAATTTCCATTTTCATGTTACTGTACTTGACAATTTTGTTCTTCCAACCTTTGGTGAATTTGATGGAGACGTCTTGATCGAAGCCTTGAATCCTCTCAATGAAATTCGATAGGCCCCCGATTTACAGGTACTCCCAAAGCTCCGTGTTCTCTTTCCACTCAGGGTTGTGGGTCGGCTCGGTCTTGCATGGTGGACCCCCCATGTTTACTCTGTTACTATTCCTATTTTTAACGTTAAAAAAACTTGCAATGTGCGAGACATGCCAAGTGGTGCTTTTGGTTTTTGAATCTGTTCCTCCCGTGAAAGCTGGCTTGATAATAATGTAGCATTTGTTATTATTTCCCTTCTCCCCCACTTTCCTCCCATGCCAAGAAATGATGGCAATCCAGTCCACACACATCGCAGCAATCATCTAAATCTTTTATGATGTCATCATCAAGTACTTGGGGATCCGCTCATTAGCATCCATAAAACAACCATTATTCATAATTTTCACAGCCATGAAGATCAATGATGATGGCTTTATTGACATGTGCAGGTAGAACGTCCCTACCAATCCAAGTTTGAAAGGAATTATTCACTCCTAAGTTAGCCAAGCTGTCGGCAACCCTGTTTCCTTCCCAATAAGTATGGGTGATGTGGGATTAACAAAGCTTTTGCATATTTCTATAGCTTCTTCAATATAATCCCTAATAGACCAGCTGGGCTGTTGTTTTTTATTCAGAAATTTATAATATTTAGAGAATCACCTTCAATTATGATATTTTGAATATTGCAATCTCTGGCAAGTCTAATACCCCAAAGAGCCGCCATGGCTTCGGAATATGGTTAGTCTGTCTTCCCATTCTCCCAGAAAAAAAGTAGCAACATAGCAGCCTCTTTGATCCCTGATGATTCCCCCACCACCAGAATCGCCCGAACTTGCATATTTTCAGGCTGAACATTAAATGAAATTCAAACTTGTGCTAAACATTGGGGGGCCTTTAATCTCTAATTAGACATGCTAATGAAATACCTACTTTTATTTTAGCAATCAAAAGTGGCTGATATGCTCGAATCCCAAGGTTTTTAAGAATGTAGTCTTTCAATCCAATTTGTACATATCTCCATATGACTTTTGGGGGATTGAATCTAGCAATAATCTTGCATAGCAATATTAGCTCCTTATAAACTTTGTTAGAAGCTTCTCTATTGCTGATAAAAATGGCTATATTACGAGCCTTCCTATGCTCCATTTAGGTGTAAGTAGAACAGGTTAGAGGATAGTTCCTTTTATAACCCAATGGTTTGAATGGAGAGCTCATTACATCCCTAGTCTGTAGGTGGGATAATAGCAAAGCTAGGTCCAGTTATCAGATAAGAATGGTTTGCAAGAAGTGGCTGCCAGTTTACTTTTGGAGAGTTTAATCTCTAGTGACTCATGGAGGATTGATGGGGTTTATATCTTCAACCAAAGCTGATTACATGCAAATAGGTGTGCAATTATGAATCCCTTTTTATGAGGTTATATTAGTTATGATTTTGTTATTAGAGAATTTTAGCCATCAAATAAATGTTGACTCTACTGATTAAATAGAAGCATCCATAAGTTAATGCAACTTAATTCATTTCCATAGATGCAAAGATAATTAATTAATAATTCAGTGTAATCATCAGAAAGGGGAGTTGATTCCAGATAGAAGGTCGTTAATTGGCGTTGTAAGATTGGATAGAAGAGTTAATTAACTAATGTAATGTAATTAATTAATGATGATAATATAGAAAATGTGTGATATAGATGATATGTCGTCAATTTGTGGGAAAGAGGTACAATTAGCGCAATTTAATTATTTAAATTGCTCGAGCTAAATTATAGGTGTCTACACACTAGTGATATATGCATTAGCCAAAAATAAATGCATCACTCCAAATTTCATCTCATTGTAGTATAAGCATTAGGACTCTATAAGTTCCATGCTAATCTATTCTCCATATTGCACTATCATCACCACTAGATAAAGTGGCTAATATACACATTTCCTCACGGTGCACTAGACATCATACACACCACTCGAATATTTCCCGATGACGCACTACCGTGAAACCCTTCATTCTTAACTTCTGAGGGGGAAAACAAAATGAGCTTCACTACATACATATTTCATCCACTTGGGGAAAATATGGCTCCTATTCATTCCGTTTTACATTCATTCTATCCATCCATAACAAACCACATATTATGGTTACTCTTATCACATTTCTTAATCTCATCCTGGAATCATAATCACTTTATTACACATAAAATAATGAGTTTGATTACTTGTATGTCATCTATCCATACCATCCACACATCTGCACGTTCACATATTTTAACCTCTGATCATAGATAACATGTTTCTTACATGTGGCATGGATGCTCACTTGGAATCTTACCCTTCCTACATTGGTCATTGGGGGCATCCACATTCATCATCTTCTAAGTTCTATTATTGCATTTCTATACTTATAACTTTACATTAATCCATACTATACATGCTTTTGACAGGTAAAATCTATCCTATATTTTTAACATTCTAACAGGTGCTTCATGTGAATTTGGATTTTTATGTAGGGATATTGGTTTCCATACCTTGAGAATGTTGTATTTCCACGTCCCATTGTTTGTTATATTTGTTCATTTCCCTATGATTGGTGTGCACACTCTGTTTGATTTTTGTGGCCATGATGGCCTAGCATGTATTGTGATATTGTGCAGTGATGTCCCCATGTTTTTCAACTCACTTTGTGGGGCATACTTTTCTTCTTGCATGTTTACATTACTTTGCTTGATAGCTCTACCACAAATGTTCGCAAATAGATTATACATTAATTTTCTTCATGCATATGTGTTTTCACATGTCTTTGGCTAGCCTTCTTGTTTGTGTGCGCCATGGTTTTACCAAGAAATTTTCAACTTATTCCATGTTGTTAGCCCTGATAATCATTGGGGTTTTATATCTCCTATCAACAACATCACATGTTACCCTAAAGAGGGGGGGCATCATTTGGTTTTTTACATACAAACACAAATTGATTCTACACCGTTTCAGTCCATAATTTATCTCAACGAGTGGGTTCAGAACAGTTCACGAACCCCATACACAGTATGGATTTACTATAGTTTGACTTAATGGTCCTTACCATTTCATGGGAAGCACATTATAGGTTTGGAGGTTATAGTGGGTGTGCCTCTCTGCACTACTTTGGGTCAGTGGCATCGGATCACCAAAAAAATAGGATAGTAAAGAGATCTACACACATTCAGGGAATACAGTTAGAGCTTGGAGGACAAAAATCTATTTTCCTCCCTATACAATTCCTTTTTGGCCTATGGCGTGAGATCGTACCCCAAAAATTCATAGTAAAGGATAGTCCTTCTATTCTCTATTCTTGTCACTGGATCAGGTGCACATGTTCCGTTTACTATCCCTAAATTTTTCATACACATGAGTATTTTCATAACATTTTTACACTTACATACATACTTATTTGACTACTTGATCATTTTCTCCTTACAGGTCTCAGCCTTGATGATAAAGAGGTATTCACTATTGGGGAAAAATCCTCAAATCGTCAAATTGAAAACAACACCATGCAGTAAGCACACTATAACACACACATCTCATTTTTACTGGAAGCTCTACTATTAGCATAGAACTACATCACAATTTTGACCTTCCTATTGACACTGTACACATGAAATATTTTTCTTCTCACTCTTTGTCACTTTTTCTTTGCATATTTTCATCTATGCACAGTTCTCCATGCTCCTCCATGTTTTTGGAGGAATATCATTCCTCACTTTCTGTCTTGTCACTCATGGTGTCATGCCCTTGGCCTCTAATACTACTCTCTGTCTCCTCATCTAGTACACCTCTCTATCTACTTTTGTTCACCATATTACATGTGGACCCTCTTCTCTTCCTACATATCACAGTGGGGGCAAAATGTTCACAAAATCATGTGCTTAATGTAGCATTTTATTTATCTTAGGGGTGAAATACTATGTTAAGAAGGTTTCATGAATTATTCTTCCTTTATATGTCATATCCCCTTGATAATTTGCCATCTTGAGTATAGTTATTTCATAATGTTACCTCAGTTCTACCCAAATTACAAATGAAATTTTTAGGAACGTATCCACATTATTTCAGCCTGGTTAATGGGGTGCCCTTCAATTTAGTAAAGCTTCCCTGTTCAGTGTAACCCTCGTCCCACTTGAAGGCCACCTTGATCCATTATCCACCTATAGAGATCCCTTTATGTAATCTTGTAGTAATATTTTTAGATATTTATCTTTCTTTGGTCAGACAATACCTCACTTTGGCCTCGGTTAATTCTGAAATTATCCTCAAGAGCATCACCAATAAATTCCTAAAGTATTAGACCTAATGAGGACCTATCATAAATAACCAGTCATAAATATCAGCTTCCAAAAGATTTTGCATCCACTATTCCTTTTATTGGCATCACTTGATATCTTCCATAGATCATGCACAAGCTAGGACATCTATCATGTGTATTACCATAGCTAAAATAATCCTATTTTATTGATCATGCATACCTATTAAATTTTTTATGACCATTTGCTATTTCTCGTTATTTCACAAAATGAAAATGATCTCCATTTATTATTCAATTATAACCTAAGTTATAAAGACAGTGCTACACATGACATACATAACTAGTAATTCCATTTTTGTATCCAAAATGTAGTGTAAAATCATCTTAATTATAAAAACTATTATTGTGGTATCTAGGTTAGTCTACCCATTCATGATTGTATATTTCTAATTATTTATTTTTCTTCATGATTTTAACCCTTCCTTTTGGTCTTTTATAGGTCCTTTATTCATGGGTTTTCTAAATGGTTAATCATTTGTGTAGATTCAACGCAGTACAAAAGGAAAATTAATTTGATAGGAAATTTTTGTCAAGATAAACTTTTTGACCCATGTGAGCTAAGACTTGACATTTTTACCAGACCTTGGTATCCATTTTGATTTTACTAAAAACGCGTAGGTAATTGCCCCAATCATCTTCCTTGGCACTCCAATTTTCCAACCTAAGGACATACATAAACATCATCTAGGTTTTTCCATTTGTGGGACCCCAAAAATCTAAGGCATTGGTACTTTCTAACTACCAATTTTATGATCCTTATCATCCTGTGACACATGTCCAACAGTCACCTGTTATTAGTGATGTTCTTTCCTTTCCCTTATCCCACACATACGGTTTTGAAAAGACCATTATGGGTTCTATTATTTAGTAAATTTACATGCTATCTGGTAGTACATTTACTTATTGCGTTATATGTCCTCTTTCTTAAATTCCATGAATTAAATGCAAATACTTTGCAATAACAACTACATTTAACTTAGTTACATTCTAATTGTAATATCAACCATGGTTTAAGATTTTCCTTTATCATTGCTTTTCTTCTTGCTTATATTGTTAAGAAAAATGAATTCAAAAGGAGCAGAACCATATTTGGTCACAATTCTGGGTGAATCAAGATTTGTATACCCAATTTAGAAAACTAAATTTAAATCAATTATAATAAGAAATCATGTAAACCATGATTTATAGAATTAAAGTGCATTTATTATGTGGCTTATAGGGATAGTGTGTTAATGTAAGGATTTTTTAACAAATTCTTCTTGGCCCTCCTTCCATAGCATTAATTTTTAAATATTTCCTATGATGCATCACAGTACAGACACAACAATGGGGAGAAATGAGCATAGAGCTCCTACATCATATTCATTTTATGATCACTTAAATATGTGATTCCAATTGTGTATGAGCTATAGAAGGTATCGATCTTTGAAACCAAGTAAAAAGGGTATATTGCTAGATCATTAATAAAATTCTTAAGTGCCAATTTTTTATCTTCAGTGTAAGGAGGATGTTAATGCACCAAAATGACACAACAATGGGTTTTAAATGCATCGAAGGCTCAATAAATTAAAGAGTACTCACTTTTTAATGATCACACTATTATGGTGTGAAATGCACGAGTTACAGGGTATTGATAATTTAAACCAATAACTTAATGGTATATTTCTAGATTATACGGGTCCTTATAGTGCCACTTATCTACTACAATTATTCGGAAAAACATTCATTTATCTTTGAAGGATTGTATAAAATTATTTAATCTAAGGATAGTGCTCAATCATAAACCAAATTAGAAAAGAAAAGGTAAGACAGAAAATAAATTTGTTGAGACAAACCCCCATTTAAAAATTTAATGCATGATTTTGGAAATAGCGTTCTTAAACAAGAAATCACAAAATTCAGTTATCCTCAAATTTTGAATTATACTGATGCATCTGGATTCCAAATGGTATAAAAAATAATGAATTAGTACCTGTTGTCAAAATTTCACCCCCCAGGGTAAAATTTCGATAACATGCATCAAAGGTTGCAGAAAGGCAAATAGGTCAATCCAGAAAAATCGTGAAAATCGGCTAAGTCCTAGTCCTAAGTGTTGCAGGGGGACATTTGGGACAAAAATGCCCGAACCGGCCGGTTCGGCCGAAATGAGCACAAGCAGCCCAAAAGAAAATGGGACAAGTGGGACAAAAAGTACGCGGCGGGCGCGAAAAGCCGATCCAGCCGAGGAGAAAAATTGGCTAACTGCTGAAGAGGATCGCCTTCGGGACAAGCGGGACAAAAATGCGCGAACCGGCCGGTTCCGAAAAGCACAAGTAGTCCGAAATCAAGTGGGACAAGGTACAAGGAGCGATCCAGCCGAGGAGAAAAATTGGCTAACTGCATTTCGGGACAAGCGGGACAAAAATGCCCGAACCGGTCCGAACCGGCCGAAAGGAGCAGAAGTCAGCCCAAAAGCTGAGGGACAAGCGAGGAAATAAATTGGCAAAATTGTCCCAAGAGGACATTGGGACAATAGGACGTCCGGGACAAAAATGACGCGAAATGCCGAACCGGCCGAAATGAGCCAAAGGGCCCAAATGCGGGCAAGGATGGGACATCCGGGAGCAAATGGGACATCCGGGAAATAGAGGCGAAGGGCGCGAAAGAGCTGGCAGGCCCGCGGACTAATCAAAATTGCCACGTGTCCTCATAGGAGTAAAGGTTAGAAAAGTCAAAGGGCGAATTTTCGAGCACCGAGCCGAACAAATAGGATTATGCCACGTGTCCCATTTAAGAGCCCACGAGGAAAATTCAAAGGAAAGCCCGCCGAAAAGTAGAGGAGAGAGAATTATTCAGCGAATCAGAGCTTGCCACGTGTCATCCAAGTGGCAGAGCGCGGGAAGAAATTCAAAAATCCGTTTTCGCCTGTTCCGTGTCCTAAATCTTCAGATTGACATATCTTTCGATCCAGAGCTCAGATTTACACGTTCTTGATATCAACGGAAAGCTTGTGAGATTCTCTACACGTTTCCAGGGTCAATCTTGCATTTTGGTTCAGTTTGAAGAAAGAAAATCAGAAGACGCCTCTGGCACGAAATAATAAGCAGAAGTGATGCTCAACTAACAACTTTAATGCAGCAGACAACCCGCCGCTTCTGTTAGGCAAACCACCGCTTTGCCAGAACCCGCCGCTTCTGCCATGATGGACGAATTAAATGCAACCTAGAGGTGGTTGGGGCAGATTTCGAATTCCTCTCTCTTTTCTCTCCCATTCTTCCTATAAATTGTAAGGAGGGGTTTCTTTCTAATGTTGGACATTTTCTGCTTTGCACCCTCCCTTCTCTCCTGTTCATAAGAATATTTGTGGAGTTTTCAAACCTCCCATATAGACTGTAACACCATTTTTTGCCTCTTGGCTATTGCAATGTATTGAATCGATCCTTGAGCAATATATATGTGTCTGTGGTTGAATTCTAAACCCTCTTACATATTTATTACTGTCATTCTTGATCTTTCATTGCATTTTTGCTATCTGTGCATGGTGTTGTGTTATATCTATATGGTCTGTGTTTAATGTGGCAAAGCATATGTTCTTCATTCCTCGGTGCATCACCTCTATTAGCTTAGATTTATTTTATGCATTTTCTTACCCTGTCTCCTTGGCAGATTAGATTAGATTTTGAGAAAACCCTCTGCATATTTCATTGTGCACCTGAACAGAGGAATAGGAACCAGCCTTTCTCTGGAGATTCCTTTCTCACTCTTCAAGTCCCACACTTGGAGAAAGGATTCAATGTTATGCAATCACACTGGATATTAATATGATCAACCTAGAAAACTGATCAATATCCAGGGGTGCTGTGATTTTGCATCAACAGTTTTGGCACGCCCGGTGGGACCAGAGGTCTCATTTTTTATTGCAGCAAGGTTGATATGCATCTGCTGCAATTTTCTTGCTTAAAAAGAGCTATTATTTGCATATCTGGCGACTCCAAAGGGAGGAATCAATAGAATTTCAGCAGTCAGGCCTAAAAGCTTATGAGAAGAATCACAAGGTCAAGAGTTGGAGAAGAAGAAGTGCCGTTTGAATACCTACAACTATCTCCAAGAAGAAGGCAAAGAGGAAGAAGGATTCAAAGGTCTCCATCTCCACCAAACAGAACTCTCTCAACTCCTCCACCTGACAGGCCTTTCTTTCAATATACAAGGGTTTTAAGACCACTCAGAATGGCGCAACCAGTAAACCCCTATGTCAACTTCACAGGCAGCAGCCCACTTGCTCTCAATGCACAAAATCCAATCCCAGTTGCAGCATTGAAGAACATTCCATATTTTACTGGAGAAAACCAGACCACTCCTGGTGATCATGTCAAGGACATTGCTAACATTTGTGCAATCCATGAGATTAATGAGATGCAAGTAGCTGTCAAATTGCTGGCGTCTTCATTCAAGGGAAAAGCATTGCAATGGTTTAGGAGCCTTGAAGCTGCTTCTATCACGAACTGGAATCAGCTGTGTATTGCACTTCATAATCAATTTGGAGAGAAGGGAGACAACTTGTCTCTTTTGGAGCAGCTGACAACCATCAAGAGAGCTTCCAATGAGCAGCTAACTGACTTCAACTTCAGATTTCAAAGATCTTGGGATAGAATTCCAGTAGCAGTCAGACCAACAGCAGAAGGTGCTTTTCTATACTACCTTAAAGCTTTAAATTCTGATATTTCTATGTTGATTCAATCCATGGGAGGCACAACTATCCCTGCTGCTTATAGTATTGCCATTAGAGCTGAAAATTGTCTGATTCAAGCTGGCAAGCTAGCTCCTAGGCCTCCAATGCCATTATATCCAAGTTTAGAGAGCCCAAGTACTAGTCAAGCACCTGTCTTAGCTCCTTCTCCCACTCCTAGAAATCAGAGTTCAAATGAAGCTTCCACTTCATCTCCAAGTGCCCCAAATGAGCTTCAAGAAGTCATGAAGCAACTGCAAAATTTAGGTAATGAGCTGGTCACACTCAAGAGACAGCAAACTCAAGGTTTTAGACCTTCGTATCAGCCTCAAGCTCAACCTAATAGGCAGCCATATCAGCCTCAAAGGCCACCTAATCCAGCTGCAAATATGAATCAAACAAGGCCTCCTGTCAATAGACCATTCCAGCCCTATAATCCAAATGCCATATCTGCCTCTAAGGCATTAGTACCAGCACAAAACAATATTGCCCAGGAGTATGAATGGTGTTTTCCATGTAATGAACCCCATAATCAATCCATGTGCTATAATGGTGCTTTAACCCAAGCTTTAATGGTAACAAGTGCTGGTGTGGAGGGTGAAAGTAGTCAAGAAAACAGCCAACAACAAGAAACATTCCAACAGCAACCTGCCCCAAATGACACCACATTGGTAAATTGGCAGGCAGAGGATTTCTGTGGTATGAATCAGGCAGTCTCTCAAGGTGTTGCAGCCAACACAAGGTCAAAAAGGAGAAATTTGGGTGAGGAACAGCCGTTAGCCCCAGCCAATCCACAACCTTCCACAGCTCCACAAATGATTGGCAAGCAAAACCCAGTTTCAAATGCACGAGGGCAGCCAAGAACAGCCCCTTGGCCAAATCAAATGCCAGCTGTTGCTGCCCATATTCAAGGAGCAAATGTGCAAATCAAGGGACAGCAGAGAGATCCTTCATCACCATTCAGTATCATTGATCAGATGAAGAAAACAAACGTCAATATATCTATGTGGGAATCCCTATCCATCCCAGGCCAAAGAGATCTGCTGCAAGCTGCTATGAAGGACTGGCCAATTTCGAATCAGCAGGTTCAAAGGCAAGACAAAGTGCTTACAAATGCTGCCCAGCCTGAAGGAAATCATGGAGCACAACAAGGTAAAATGCTGAAGCCCCCTCCATTTTATGTTTCATTGATCATAGGAGACAAGTTGGTACATAATTGCATGATTGACTCTGGGGCAAGTAGTTCAGTAATGCCTAAACAGATAGCTGATCAGCTAGGGCTCCAGTATGAAATAACAACTAAGGGAGTAGTGCAATTAGATGGGACAGCAATAGCAACGGTTGGAGTGATTAGAAATTTAAGTCTTACCTTGCATGCATGTCCAAATGTTGTTGTCTTACAAGACGTCTCAGTCATAGACCTTCCACCACTCTTTGCCCTATGCTTGTCAAGGGACTTTACTGCCAAGATTGGGGGATATTTGTCCGCTGATTGGTCACACATGCTGTTCAGAACGAGGTATGGAACTAAAGCTACAATTAGGTCAGAACCTATTGCAGATTTCCACATTGAGCCCTATACTCCAAGTCATATTAATACCAATTGCTCAGCATTTGATCAAGAGGATCACCTTGGCACTGATGAAGCCGACACTAAGGTTGGAAGTATCCCAGATTTGACTCTTGATGAATGGGCAAGCAAGGTGCATGCTTTTGATCCTTATCAAGAGGTAGAAGAATCTGAACTAGGAGTCTATTGTATACACGAAGAAAGTCAACCTATTCCTAGCATCACCAAGCCAAACCACAAGTATGACAACGAGGTATGGCAACTGTTTTTTGATGGATCAAGGAGTAGACAAGGCGCAGGAGGTGGAGCCATGCTTGTTTCACCTCAAGGAGTAAGGTATTATTCAGCTTTTAGATTTCAATTTGCATGCTCCAATAACACTGCTGAATATGAAGCCTTGGTGCAAGGGATGCATTGGGCAATAAAGAGAAAAATAAAGAACTTGCAAGTTTTTGGGGACAGTGAGCTGATTGTAAATCAGGTCAAGGGACAGCATGCCGCCAAAAATGATCTACTCAGGTGCTACAAGAACAGGGTGTGGGACCTCATGGAAGATTTTGAGGGCTTTGGCATCAAGGCCATCCCTAGGAAAGAGAATCAAGCTGCTGACAGGCTTGCAGCAGTAGGGGCAGCCTTTGACATCGTAGAAAACATTCAACAAGACAAGGTACAGCCAAACATCCACGTGATTGTGAGGCCTTCAGTGCCGGATAACGATGTCAGTTGGCAGGTATTTGAGAATGATCAACAAATCATCCACTTCTTGCAGGAAGAAGCTGAGTTCTCAGCTAAGAATCAAGAGAAGTTGGAACAGCAATATGGTGACCAGGTGATACAGCTGAGAACTGACAAGCTGCCCAAGGGACTTGTCACCTTGGAGTCCATTTTTAACCCCAATGATCAGTTTAGAAAGGAGAAAGCAAATATTCAGGTCAAGAGGGAAGATTCGGTATCCATCTTGGTAAAAGAGAACAAGCCATTGCAAATTGGAAAAATGACAACTGAGCAAGAGAGATATGAGTTCATACAGCTTTGTCAAGAATTCCCTGACGTGTTTGCTTGGAGCTATGAAGACTTGAAGGGCTTCAATCCTAACTTAGCTCAGCATACCATCGAGTTGGATCCAAATACTAAGCCTGTCAGGCAGAAACAGAGACCAGTCAATCCACACATGGAGCCTCTCATGAGGAAGGAGCTGGACAAGCTGATTGAGTCAGCAATTATATTCCCTATCAAGCACTCAAGCTGGGTTGCGAACTTGGTTCCGGTCAGAAAGAAAAGTGGAGAGATCAGGCTATGTGTTGACTTCCGAGATTTGAATAGAGCCTCTCTCAAGGACCATTATCCACTCCCTTCCATGGAGCAAATATTGCAGGTCGTAGCTGGGTCAGAAAGGTTTTCGCTACTTGATGGTTACTCAGGCTTCAATCAAATTATGGTGAAGGAGGAAGACCAGTTCAAGACAGCCTTCACAACCAAATGGGGCACGTATGCTTACAAGAAGATGCCATTTGGACTGTCAAACGCCGGAGCAACATTCCAGCGAGCTATGGATATGGCATTCAAAGGCTTGATCAACAAGATAGTACTGATATACTTAGATGACATTACTGTCTTCTCAAAAAATGCTGCAGACCATCTCTTTCACCTCAGGCAAGTGTTTCAGAGATGTAGAAAGTTTGGAGTGTCTTTAAATCCTAAGAAGTGCATCTTTCTTGCACATGAAGGGAAACTCCTTGGCCATATTGTTTCAAAGGAGGGATTAGCAATTGATCCAGAGAGGGTTGAAGCCATAAGGGCTCTACCATTGCCAAGTCACAAGAAAGCTCTTCAGAGTTTCCTGGGAAGGATAAACTTTGTTCGAAGGTTTGTCCCAAACTTTGCAGCCCTAGTCAAGCCCATCACCAAAATGTTAAGGAAAAGCATGGCTTTCAAATGGACGGCAGAAGGCAAGGAGAGTTTTGAAGCAATCAAAGAAGCCATCTCCCAGGCACCCTACTCTCATCAACCCGGACTTTTCCAAGGATTTCATCCTCTATGCATTTGGAGGTGATGACACTATTTCTGCCATTCTGGTACAACAGAACAAATATAATGAGGAGCAGCCGATTGCTTTCTTCAGATAGAGCCTAAATGACTGCGAATTAAGGTAATCTTTTATTGAAAAGCATGTGCTTGCAGTAATCAGAAGCTTGAAGAAATTCAAGCATTTGGTCTCAAATAACAAGGTCCAGTTATTGGTCTCACATGCTGGGGTTAAGGACTTCCTCCTCAACAAAGATTTGAATGAGAAAAGGGCAGGATGGATCACCCGTGTCATGGAGTATGACATTGAGATAAGGATCACCAAGCTGGTAAGAGGCAAAGGTTTGTGTGAGCAGCTCGCTTCCAAACAACCAGACAGCCCAAAAGATGAAGAAGACGCTGTCCTGCTATTACAAGAAGATCAAAAACAGGAAAATGATGATGTGTTCACCCCCTGTTGGACTCAGAATATGATACATTTCCTACAAACAGGCATGTGCCCTCCAGAAATGAGCAAAGTGAAAAGAAGGTACTTCAGATTACAAGCAATTCCTTATGTGCTTGTTGATAATGTTTTGTTTAAAAGGGACATCAACGGTGTTCTATTGAGATGCATCGGGACAGGTCAGATCGAGAGGATCTTACAAGAGTTCCATGACGGGGAGGCAGGAGGCCATTTCACCCCACGAGTAACAACTCTCAAAATCATGAAAGCTGGTTACTATTGGCCTACTGTATTCAATGATTGCTACTCATGGGTTAAGAAATGCAAGAAATGTGCATTCTTCACAGGGAAAGGAAGGTTAGCAGCACTTCCCCTTCGTCCAATTTCAGTAGATCATCCATTCATGCAATGGGGATTGGACTTCATTGGAGTCATCAATCCCAATTCGAGTCAAGGCCACAAGTGGATTCTTACAGCAACAGACTATTTCACCAAGTGGACCGAGGCAGTAGCGCTCAAAGAGGCAAGTGAGTCTAGCATACTAGACTTTTATGAAGGGATAATAACCAGATTCGGTGTGCCGGCCACCATCATATCAGATAATGCATTAGCATTCATAGGTTCAAAAATTACAGAATGGGCTGTCAAGAATGGAATCTATTTGAGCACCTCTTCAAATTATTACCCGCAGGGTAATGGACAGGCAGAGTCCACAAACAAGAATTTGCTAAAAATCATCAGAAGGACTCTGGATGAAAATCAAAGAACATGGCATACAAGGCTAAAATCAGCGTTATGGGCTGACAGAATAACACCAAAGAGGTCTACAGGTAATTCTCCCTACAAGTTGGTCTATGGGAAGGAGGCAGTATTGCCTATATCATTAGAATTGCCAGCCTTGGAGCTCATGAAGCAGCTTGAGTTATCTGAATTCGAACCAATGGAGGCCAGGTATGCAGAATTGATGGAATTAGAAGAAATCAGAGAACATGCGGTTCAGACGATTGAAAAGGATCAGGCCGTAGTAAAAAGATGGTTTGATAAGAGAGCTAGAGCAAGGACCTTCCAGGAAGGGGACCTAGTTCTGAAATGGGATGCAGATCGGGCAAAACCAGGAAGGCATTCCAAGTTTGATGCCATCTGGAGTGGTCCCTACATGGTCACGGGGTGCAAAAGTAGTAATGCCTTCCAATTGTCTGCATTGGATGGAGAGGAACTTCTGATTCCGGTTAACGGAATCCATCTTAAACATTGCTACTAAGAGAAACATTTTGCCGTTGTAAATATTAATTTAGATTTTTCTTAATTCCTCTAAGTGCGTATGCACATTGTCCTGTTGTAGTTAGGTTTCTATTTCCCTAAGTGCTTTGGCATAGGTTTTGCTGCTCTCAGGTTGTTTTCTACAGTTCAGAGTGTTGCTGGAGGGGAAGTTGCAGTATCAGGCTTGTTTCAGGATAATGCTTAACTCCATGCCCAATGGACCGCTAAAAGGCCACTGATCTTCTACCTAGCAGGCAGGTAACCCCGCTGAGTCGTCAAAATTGTTGTCAAAATTTCACCCCCCAGGGTAAAATTTCGATAACATGCATCAAAGGTTGCAGAAAGGAAAATAGGTCAATCCAGAAAAAATCGCGAAAATCGGCTAAGTCCTAGTCCTAAGTGTTGCTCGGGACAAGCGGGACAAAAATGCCCGAAACCGGCCGGTTCGGCTAAGAAAATGAGCACAAGGTGGGACAATGGGCAAAGGTACCGAACATGCTTGAAATGTCCGAAATCGGCCGAAATGATCAAGGGCCCACAAAGCATTTGGGACAAGTGGGACGAAAGTACGCGGCGGGCGCGAAAAGCCGATCGAGCCGAGAGAAAAATTGAACTAACTGCTGAAGCCCAGGACAGTTCGGGACGAGTGGGACCAAAAATGGACGCGAACCGGCCCGAACCGGCCGGTTCATGCGAAATCAGCACAAGACAGTCCAAAAGCAATTGGGACAAGCGGGCCAGAAAGGACGCGAACCGGCCAGTTCGGCCGAAATTGTCCCAAAAGGTCCAAAATCGCAAAATGGGACAAGTCCAGGGACAAAAAGACCCGAAATACGCGAAGAAGCCGAAGGAGCCGAAAGCCAATCAAAAGGTGCGCACGTGTCCTTCGGCCAAATGAGGGACAAGGAAGCCCATTTCGGGCGGATCGGAGGTTTTTGTCCCAAAGCAGTTTGGGACATCCGGGACAAATGGACGCGAAGTACGCGGAAGAGCTGGCAGGCCCGAGAACCAATCAGAAAGCTGCCACGTGTCTCAAGGAGAAGCCAAAAGGTCAAAGGGCAAGGTTTGAAGCGCTGGCCCCGGCCAATAGAAATTGGACATGTGTCCAATGGAGCACAGAGCTCGGGGAGGAGTTGGAAAGTTTGGCCAAATCTAAGCCAAAAGGGGTAAAAGTCCCGGCAGGTTGTCCAACCAACCAATGCATGCCAATCCCTAGTGGCGGGGCGTGGGAAAAGTTCTGAAAAAAGGAAAATGTTCCAAGAGCACCAAAAGTCAAAATTCAAGAGACAGCCCGCCGAAAAGAGAGGAGAGAGAATTATTCAGCCAATCAGAGCGTGCCACGTGTCATCCAAGTGGCAGAGCGCGGGAAGAAATTAAAAAATCCATTTTCGCCTGTTCCGTGCCCTAAATCTTCAGATCGACATATCTTTTGATCCAGAGCTCAGATTTGCACGTTCTTTATATCAACGGAAAGCTTGTGAGATTCTCTACACGTTTCCAGGGTCAATCTTGCATTTTGGTTCAGTTTGAAGAAAGAAAATCAGAAGACACCTCTGGCACGAAATAATAAGCAGAAGTGATGCTCAACTAACAACTTTAATGCAGCAGACAGTTCGCCGCTTCTGTTAGGCAAGCCCGCCGTTTTGCCAGGATCCGCCACTTCCATCCCATGAATGAGATGAATTAAATGCAATTCTAGAGGTGGTTGGGGCAGATTTCGAATTCCTCTCTCTTTTCTCTCTCATTCTTCCTATATATTGTAAGGAGGGGCTTCTTTCAAGGGTTGGACATTTTCTGCTTTGCACCCTCCCTTCTCTCCTGTTCATAAGAAGATTTGTGGAGTTTTCAAACCTCCCATATAGACTGTAACACCGTTTTCTTGCCTCTTGGCCATTGCAATGTATTGAATCGATCCTTGAGCAATATATATATGTCTGTGGTTGTTTCTAAACCCTCTTACATATTTCATTACTGTCATTCTTGATCTTTCATTGCATTTTTTGCTATCTGTGCATGGTGTTGTGTTATATCTACATGGTCTGTGTTTAATGTGGCAAAGCATATGTTCTTCATTCCTCGGTGCATCACCTCTATTAGCTTAGATTTATTTTATGCATCTTCTTACCTCTGTCTCCTTGGCAGATTAGATTAGGTTTTGAGAAAACCCTCTGCATATTTCATGTGTGCATCTGAACAGAGGAATAGGAACCAGCCTTTCTCTGGAGAATCCTTTCTCACTCTTCAAGTCCCACACTTGGAGAAAGGATTCAATGTTATGCAATCACACTGGATATTAATATGATCAACCTAGAAAACTGATCAATATCCAGGGGTGCTGTGATTTTGCATCAACAGCTTGACTGTTTATAAACATTCAATCATAAATGCCCCACTTCCATAAAAATATTTCAAGATTCAGGAGTAGACAACATAACCTAATTGATGGTTGCACTTAACTAATATACATCATTTTTATTGATTCTCTATAACTCTAGATCACAATACAAAAAATTCATTGAGTTGAAAATATTTGGCATCCAAACGAATACAAAAATTTGAATACATATCTAATAGATAAATATCCCATGGCTATTAATAACCCATAGAGTTGTTTTTGGAGTTCTTACAATTTTAAAATAGGAAAGTCCCTTTTCTTTATCCTTAAATAATTGGAAGTTAGAATTGTGTAAAATAATAGTTGTATGGTGAGTTGGAAGAATATACGACATATTACTGATGGATCACATGAGTGTGATTCTTGATTTCACAAATAAATTTTTTTTGGAGTAATTTACAATTAAATTTGAAGATTTACCAATATGAAGGGAGGACACCAAATCTAGTTAAACTAATCCAAATTAAGTGGATCTAATTACTAAACCCTTTATGTTAAAATATGTATAAGTGTATATAGAATGTTATGTCACTTAATTGCCCTGGTTATACTTCACACAATTCATTATTGGGAGGATTTTGGTGCTTGGTTAGGGATACTAGATAACATGGAATTTGGGGGAGCTTAGATTATTAAATAAGTGAAATTAAATTAGGAAATACTCCAATGTGTGGATTGAAATGTAAATTGTAGAGAGTAATTTGGAATTACAAATAATTAATTTTCCATTAGTGATAGGAAAACAAAATAAAATGAGGTGAATTTTAGAATAAACAATAATATGGTTAGTACATTATCATGTATATTGAAAATGATTGTCATGTAATATTTTCATTCTTTGCATCAATATTATGATGAATCGACCATAGAATGAACTGAACTGATTTTTATAGAGTAACTTGTAGAATATTAATGTGCAAATTAGTAATAGTCTTACCAAATGGTTACTTATCACCCATGAATTGGAGTGAGACATTAATTTTCCTAATGGAGTTAGAATGCTGGTGTGGCTTTTTTCTTCCTCTTTAATATGATTTTTATAGGAGAGATGCTAGTGTATCCTAGAATAGAATTACGATCAGTTATGCTTTAAGGTGAAAAGGTTAGGTTGATAGAGAATATACATGTATGAGAACTAAGGATGTAGAATAAACGAATTTTTGGGAAATTCAAGTGTAATGAGGTTGATTTCTTAGTCATTGGAATGTGTTGCATGCTTTCACCAACTTTCAACCCTAAGGCATTCTCTCCCAACTTGTAGCTTGAGTATCTGGTGATGGAGCCATGTTGGTGGTACTTCCTCATAATAGAGCATGCAAGTTTGCTTGTTGATACCATCTCTAATTGTGACACGCATTTGGTTTATCTATGAGTATTATGACATTCCAAAGTGGTTTTCCCTTCATTCAATTTAGGACCTATGGTTGTCTAAGTTATCTAGTTCTATTTTCTCTGGTTGAGTTATTCGTGTAGCCAACGCATGAACAGTCACTTACCAAGCCAAGCTACACAATTTTAAAAAAACCACATTAATGAATTATTATCCTCTAGTATGGTTGGCTTCATTCTAAGTTAACTTGTTGAAAGAGGGATGAATTATGTGAGCTATAAGAGTACTGCTTCACTTGTGAATATTCTTCTACGAGATAGGTAATTTTCTTCTAGTATCTTCTTTACCAGTGACTCTATACATTTCATATGGAAAGGATAGAGTTAATTGAAAATATTGGTAAAAATATAAAAACCTTCATGATTAAATGGAATCAAGTTCATAAGGAACAAAAATATTTAACAAGACAGTAAAAGCAAGAAAATTGATTTTATTAGCAAAGAACTAGATGAGTGTATTGCATGAGTTACTCCGTAGGTAAGGAATCCTCCTCAATAGCAAAGGGCTGCCAGTAAGAGAAAATCTCTAGGAACAACCTTGAACACCTATTTGATTTTAATATTTAAGCAGAAAAAATATTCTTGCCATCGATTTTAGAAGATTTTGCCTCTTAAATTAATGTTTTCCAGGGCATTAATCCTTGAGTTAGAATCACATCTAGTTCAAATACAATGCTTGATCCAAGGATGACCAAGAGGATGCATGTATTAGTAAAGGTGTTTGGCACCTAGCAGAACGGTTTAAGACTCATGTTCTATTTTTTCTTTTGGGCTAAAAATTTGGGACTTTCTTCTTCCTTATTTTTAGAATGACTTGAGATAACACATGTTCACTCTCACCACTTTAGCCTTCCATTATCCTTGTTTTTGTATACTTTTATCTATATGAGAAAAATTTGAGAATTCTTTCCGATTTTACTGAGATCACTTAGACATCCATGTAGGAGTTGGAATAAATAGTTTCTCTTCTCCTTCAATTCCAATGTTATGCCAAAAATAAAGGGCCTATTTACCATGAATCTTGGTGTAACTCTTAATGTCATTTTAGATTGAATATCAATTCATGGTTTAAAGAAGTTTTTCTGGAAGCTTCAAATCTCATTTATGGACCAAAAAAATTCTCTTCACATGTTCAAAACATAATTATGAATCAGACATTATCCATTAGATATTTTAACTATTCCTCTTTCCAGATGTCAATTTTTCAAACTTATCTATCACTTGTTGATTTGCAGCAAGTGGATTCCGAGTACATCTCCATATCTATCCATGTCTTGATTCTTTAATTGGACATCCACAATCTTCTATAGAGCATAGCATTGTATATATGTGTTTACTCTACAACTTATCTTTCGACTTAAATCCACTTCTTGGTATTTTAACCATTGATCTAAATTAATTATACATCTATAGTTCCGTATGAGATAATTCTTGTATGTGGCCCCTATCTAAAACATGTTGGCTATTATAGCAGGAGGAAATATGAGGCATTTCCCCTCAAATGTCTCCACCTTGATTTGAGGTCATCTAGATCTATTCCAGGTTTCTATCTCTTAGAACCCCAAGTAGAATGAGAAAATTATAGATATCCTCTAACTACCGCCATCAAAATCCTATGTAATGGATAATTGCTCACACCAAAATACTTCAAGTTGCTATCCAATATGTCAAGCACTTGTTGTCACCAGTAATAAGTATTGGATGTCCCTCTAGTGGGATGCGTTCAAGACAATACATCCAAATTCTATGGCCCATACTTAATAGACTAATTTTCCCTTTGATAACATTTCATAATGACTGTGAACAGCTACCTATAAAGTGTAATTTACAACTTCCAAAAGAAATTGTTAGGGTTGCATGTTATTTTTTAGGTGGTTTGCAAGTAATGTTAAGATTTGGAAAAATTCACCTAATATAACTTTGGTTCATTCAAAGATTCTTCCATCCAATAAAACATTTTTTGATACCAATTATATCATTAGAAGAATCCACATCGCTAATGTGGAGGGGATTGTGAATTATTTTGGTTAGAATAAGAATTTAACTTACAAAACTCATTACAATATTTCCTAACTTTATTCCTTTCTTTTGTATTGTTGTTAGTATTTTCTAAGGGATATAGGTGTTTTTTTCAATATATTATCAGTGAAATATTAGGGATGTCTTATTAAATATCTTGTGCCATGTTTCTCATCAATATGTATATCTATTATACGTGAGTATCGGGGTCTTATATCAATTGGTTAGCTTTCTATAATGCCTATAAATATGGTTATCCATTGTAAGCTCATCATATGGAACCAATGACCTTATGACCAATATTAGGAAATTTATGTAAGAAAAGGGATCAACATTGATGAATTGATCAATGGTGAAAATTAACTTACTTCTCATTTAGCTACTATTGGAATTCTGAAACAAATAGTAGTGTTGTCGCCAAATCACTGCACCCTCTGAATGGCCAGAATGTGAATAGGACGTTTGGTGTGATTGGGACACATGGGATCACCTCTCAAGCTGTGGGACTTGGGCTCGAGGTGAACCTCCAGAGAAGGCCAGCTTCCTCTTCCTAAACTAAGTGTTGTACTACTCCTAGTGTAATAAAATGATTATCTAGATCCTATGCTAACATTTTCATGGGTTTTAGGGAAAGAGATTTACAGAAATGAAACTATACTAGGGATGGTGATGCACCAAATAAAGGGTGTTTCCAGACTCAAGAAGGGTTAATTTGAAGAGGGTGTGTGCACCACAAGTCAACTTCACCTACTACAACTTAGAGAGGGTACAAAATACCACAAACTAGGAAGCACATGTTCCCTTTGTTAAACTTGATCAGACAAAGAAATATATCAGTCTTCCAGTGAAGAAGGATGAACTTGAGAAGGGTGAACAAGCACCACAACTATACTGCATGTAATACTCCACCACTTGATAAGCACAAAACTCCAAGAACCTGTAGTAAAAATGTGAACTTGCACTGTGTACCGGCAAGCATGAGAAAAGACACAAAGAAGTATAGAAGGATGAAAGGACTGAGATTAGTCACAAAACACACACTTTTATTGCTTCAATAACATGCAAAATGCATCATACATTCAGAAGAGGCAATGGTTGCCATTACAGTCTTGAAAAGGAGGCTTGAAAGTTCTCTCAACATACAAGGACAACTTGCAGAAGAAAGAGGACTCTTGAAAAGCACACACTTGCCTAAGATGTCTAACTTTCCAACCTATCTGACCTATTGGAACCCTTTGGAATGAGCTTCCAACTTACATTTATAGAAGAATATGTGAGAGAGAAGAGGAAAGGTCATAATTACATTCCTAAATTGAAGGCACATGATGTATTTATTACAGTTAGTTAAACCACTTGAGAAGGTTCCATCATGTGTCATTAATTGTCTGTTGACCTAGTTCTCCTTAATTAATTAAAAATATATATAAATAAAATATTTAAATACTAATAATAAATATTATTATTAAAATATTTAAATAAAAATATTAAATTAATTAATATTAAAATGTCGGGACCCCCTGTTGACCTGGTTTGACGCTGAAGAGGAGGAGGGTCCATGAGGATAGATGGCCAAAAATAGCCCAACTTGATGGTTGAGCTTACCAATCCTCTAACTCACCGAGTTGCACTCAGATTTTCCACGCCATCACCAACTCTGATTGAGCTTGCTCGGTTTCCAAAACAAGTTCATCTCGGACGAGCTCCTCCACCGCTCAACATAACTGATTTCACTATGCTTCGAGATCCTCCACCATTACATAAAACTAAGCTTGCATGTAATAATTGAGCCCCTCTCGTTTGATGAGCTCGCTGTCACTGTGAACATTTCCCATGAACCTCATTTGAGCTCATCGCCAAGCTCTGTCTCCACATCTCTACTCGAACCATCCTCTATGACCGCTTGCCTCTTCCTTTTGCCGAGTTGGTCAGCTTCTCTGTGTAGCTCACTGCATGACATCGAGCTCCCTCAAAATAGTCCTCACTCTTGTGTGACTCGGTGAGCGAGTTAACTCATGCAACCGAGATCCCTTCTTTACGAGTTTTAACTTTTAGCTTGAATGAGCTCCTTTGTTTACATCGAGTTGGCTCCTCACTCATTTATCTCTTCACAGTCCTTGACAATATTCTTGCATTAATGATCCCATTGTCTCACTCACCGATCTCAGTGTTAGGTAATTTGATTCATCTGAGAACTACATACATGTATAACTAGGTATTTCAAATAAACCACCACATTCATGATCCCATTCGACCTTTCTTTCGTATTACTTCCTATGCAATGAGATGTCAATGGTCCATTAACTCTTCTTCCTTACATCTAGTGGTTTGCCCGGTTCAAACTTGGTCACCTGATTTATCTCGAGCTCATCTACCTGTGTGCATCATTTTACATACGAGCTCTCAATCCTTGACTCTCACTTTTGATAGGCTTCCTTCAGTCGTCCTTGAGTCTTTACTCATGTCACCGAGTCACAAGCTCCATGTGTCAACCACCCCCACTCTACTTGTGACTTGACTCAGTGATCTTTGGTCTCGGCTTGAGCTTCATCCACTTCCTTCATATCAACCGAGTTCATCTCGAGTTCGTTACAACCATTTAATGTGTTCCTTCCTTCTATGGCTCAATTTGGATATATTCATTCAAATCACAACATCATATCACTAAATGAAATGCCTCCCACTGTATTCCAACCTCAAAAAGCTCAAGACAACTCGGTCTTGATTAATACAATACGGTTTAGCTATGGTGAGAAAGCTCGCAACATATATCCATGGCCTATGCGTTTAACTCGAGTGAGCCCATCAATGTCTTTATCACTTGGTCGTGAGCTCTCTACCGATAATCACTGAGTAACTCATCTCATTGTTGCCAAGAGCTTCTCACCAACTACTTGCCATCACCAACATCCCATTACCAAGCTCGAATGAAATCCCTCTTGCAACATGATTTCTACTCGTGGAAGGAATAACCCTTATCATCTCATAGCTCGGCCTATGAGCTATTCTTAGGGCCCGACTAAGTTCCATACTCCAATGTTGAGTCTTTCAATCCCAGATAATATTTTCTACTTTTCCTACAAACTGTAATTCCTTGGCTTGTTTCAACATTTTTGATTCAACACAGACTGATCCTAGCTCACTTTTAAAGGCTTCATTTTTTATGTTCCACATATCCTATTTGAGCTCACCATTGGGTTCTCGCTAACTTGAGATCATCAATACCAAGTCTATCAAACTAATGGACCATTTCACAGAACATCATTGTGTTCCTTGGTCTAGTTAACAACCATCCGCATAACTCGGTGAACCATTCAAACATGCCTTGATTCCCCTAACAACCTACATGGTTTTCAGCAACCATCTTGGAGCTCTTCTCTATGCGGAACTATCATGAAGTCTTGCCATTATGAAATCCTCTTCAATTGGAAATTGTTTCATGGGAACCATCAGATCATCTCACCATTATATCATGGATTGTTCATTGCCAAAGTCTGTGTCCTTGTCAATTTGGCATCAATTCCCCTATTGGATGTGACATTTATAAATTCCCTGAGCGGGGAATGCACTTGGTTCTACCATGTTTCTTCTCCAATTGGCTACGACTCGAATTTCTCCCGCAATTCCATCTCGAACATTCCCCCTCGGCGATCCAAAACAACTCACCTGGTGAGTTACATCATATCACCTACTTCTCCCACATTTCCATGGTGAGTCCGATCTCCTTTGGGTGAAAAATCATTGTCCATTTTGCCACGTTTCAAACCTCCACCATGGCCAAGGTTTTCCGAATTTTCCCATATCTATGCTTTGAGCACAATAGTTAGGTCATGTCTCGAACCTACCCAACTTGGGCTATCTCCGATGATCCTCTCATAGCTCGAGGTATTCAACTCCATTTCCCTCCATGAACACTTAACTTTATTTCTGCCTTATCTACAAGTTGATTTATTCCAAGTGCTAAAACCCATGTACTTCTTGATCTCACGAGCCTACAACTCAAAACTCATGGTCTTTCCTTCACCATAACTTGGCATTATTCCAACCCCACCTTCTGTTTTAGCTCGATGCCAAGCAATGTGTTCACAACTGAGTTAATTGGCCTTTCCCATAATTCCTAATGAGCTCCTCTGTCTTGGCCAAATGGCCTTGACTCTTCCATTGGCCACATTATTCACTTATCTCTTGCAGGCACTTACCTAAATCATCTTAGCAACTCCATCACCCTTGTTTCTGACTCAATGACTCACTCGATCCATGAATGTAATAGACTTCGAGCTCATTGATTTGGTGGAATAGCTCAACCACCTCGGTTGGGATCATATATTACTTTAAAAACACTAAAACGATTCAAAACCCCCTTTACTATGGTTCGATGTTGAGCAACTCACTCGGTTTCAAAGCTTTACACACTCGCCCATGTCGATCCTTAGCTATGTCACCTTGTTTCGCACTTGCTCCATGACTCACCTTCATGACTCTGTACCTTCAATTTTATGAGTCATTCCTTTATTTTCTCTGGTGAGCCCACAATCAATTTGAGGTCGTTTTCCCCTTTTTGTTTGAATGACAAACCCATTACCACCAAGAAACTCAGCCTAACCACTCGCCATCATGTTGAGCCTAAACTCGGTGTCCCAAGTTTCTTAAGTGAATAGATCCTTGAGCTCAAGGTCAAGTTCACTTGTAACAACTAAACCATCCATACAATATCTGCGAGCTTCATTTGCTTGACCTCACTAGCTCGACCTGATAAGATTCTGTACGCGTCACCATCTGTGTTACATTCAATTGTACCTCGCGACTCTATTGGCGAGTCGTTCCCTTAAGACATGACCCAGCCAAGTTACATTCTATTGAGCTCTCTCAGGAACTCTCCTCCATTTTTGTACCATATATACCCCGTCACTATTTCCTCTTTGCCTCCAACGAATATTCCAACCTTCCTCTTCGTGTGTAACTTGCTCAAGCTAAATCAGCTCATTTCTCACATTTTCTCCAACTCGATGCATGGAATTGTTTGTTGGCTTGGCATTTCATCTTCAACTTAGTTCAAACCTTTCACAAACACCTTGAGCTCCTATTCACCGATGCATAGTGGTTTATTAATCCAATCCTGAGCTCCATTGTTTTCATTGTAAGCAACATCTTATCGACCTCTTTAGACTTGACACCAAGCTCCCGATAACGAGTTCCTTCTACACGAAGCCGAGCTCATGATACCAGCTCCCCCCAAACCAAATCGATGCATAACCCTTATAAAAATCATCGGATCATGTTAATCAACTCACTGAGCAACTCGGTGAGCCATTTGGGTTCAAAACCCCATTAGATATTTTCACATTTGTCTCATATAATTTTTAATATCACTGGATATGCTTGAACCATGAAGATCATGAAACAACAAAAAGACCCCTTTAAATGTGATTATTTTATTTTGAAACGTGATAGGACCCCGTTGTCCATTTGCCAGTGGTGCAAAATTGGATAACATTTTTGGTGACCCTCTCGGGGATGATTTGCCTGCTGAGAGCATGATTCCAGTAGCCTTAAGTCATCCATTGGCAATGAGTCTATTTGGAATCCTTAAAGGTAGTATGATTTTTTTGCTTTGACACCATCCCGAATCTCCGTGAACATGTCTGATATCCTGTGCCTCCCTGAATGCAACAGGAAGTATATGTGACTCTGTTAAAAATGCTTCATCCCTGGAACCGAAAAAAAAAAAGTTTTTGTTCTAATGAAAGCAGATTTTGAAACTCTTATGACACCTTGAACCTTTTCCTCTCCTTGACACCTTCCAATGAGGAAAACAATGTGCAGACATACACAAAACCACAAAACGAGGAAAGCAAAAACAACAACAGAACAACAATTTAACATATGCACTTGGAGAAACCCTAATTTAACTGTACAGGGGGTGAACGCTTCTCAAAAAAACAAGCTTTGATATGTTCCCATTCACATGAATGGGCAGTTCTTCTCATTGAGCTAGATAGATGAATGAATTTGCCCTCTTTGCAACTTGTATGATGTTATGTCCCACTCCAGAAGCGTCAAACTGCATGACTTGTCCTGGTTTGGGCCCGTTTCATCCCATTGGAGAACTAAATCTCCCTCCTTGAAAATGTCTGTCGGACGCCTTCTTGTCAAAAGATCTTAACTTGAGCCCTATGTGCTCCAAAGTTTTCTAGCCTTATCTCGGTACTCCTCTACTCCATGAGTTCAGCCAACGTACTGTCAGAGGATCACTCTCGATAACTTCACGGTGATGAGCTTAACTCCAAAGAAGGTAACTACTCCATGAGAGCGGGAGTTTTGCCTCTCTTCATATACAGAACGAAAGGAAGAATTTCCAAATCCCTTTTTAGGTGTGATCGATCTGCCCATTAAGGCTGTCTTATATAAGCTGTGTATGCCAAGGCCTCTGTTGTTAGTCTCCCAATTGTGTCTTAAATAATCCTTATGAGGTTTTTTCTAGCTCAGCCAATCCGTTTCCTTGCTGAGAGTACTTGATGAAGTTTTTGAGGTATACCCCCAGTTTTTAACAAGCCCATTCACTCAGTTTTCATACCAAAAAAAGCAGCGCATTGTCTGAAATGATTTGTAAACGGAACCCAAACCCGTCATTATACCCTCCAAAAAATCTAGAACGGCCTTTTCATTGCTCTCTTTTTATTGCTACCGTACCGGCCTCTTCCATCGCGTAAATAGTCCTGTTGCCGTAAGGACCCCAACTTATGTCCGTCACTAGATGGAATTCATCATTCCGATAATTCCAACCCCCCATTGAACAAAAGGTTATCCACTTGAATTGGAATCAGCGAAGAGCTGCCCGCTTCTGTTTACCTGTGAAAAAGGCAATTCCTTACCTTTGCCTTACCCAGAGAGGCATGCCTTGAATAAATCCCGCCAATAGTAGCTGGCTCGCATGATCTTGGTAGCTGTTGTTCGTGCGGAATAATGTCCTCCAGATAGGCCATTATGGAAATTCTTCTAGTACTTACTACCTGTGTCTGGTCCTATTCAACGCGGAGAAATGCCCGTTCAAATCTTCTTCTCGAAAGAGAATGCTATCTAACCAACATATGGGATAGATTGAAGACGAAAGTCCTTCTTTGGTTTTTTCCGTTTGCGGGGTTGCTCCTGAGAAGATGAAATTCTCATTGTGATAACCGTCCAGCTGATCAACATCCTCATTATTATTTAGGAGTGTCAACGTCCCTCATTACCTTTTGATTCCATGCCTTCAGCAAGTTCTCACATAAACCCTTACCGACCTCTGACAAGTTTAGTGACCTTTGATATGCACGTCATACTCCATTACTTCGTGATCCATCCAGCACGCTTTTCGTGCATTCTTTTCTTTGTTTCACAAAAACTCCTGACACTTGGATGAGACAAACCATCAAGATGAATCTTGTTGTTGGACAACATGTGCTTGAATTTCTCAAAGCTCGAATACTTGCAAAGGACTTGCTTTTCAAGAATGAGTATTTGAACTCCGTAGTCCTTTGAGGGATGACTAAGAAGCGATTGGTTGCTCCATCACGGTATCGTGTTGTTGGGTGAGATCCCTGAAATGCTCTCCTTGGACCTGCAAAAAAGCATAAAGGGAGAAATCTTTGTCCACCTGGGGTACAAGCGTGTGAGCTTGGAAATGTCTGTTTTGATGGCTTCAAAGCTTCTCGTCCTTCTTGTCCCATTAGAATGGCATTTTTTCTTTAGCATGGCTTTCTTGGTTTAACCAATGTCGCGACTTGGGGGATGAATCTCCGCACGAATTTATGGTTCCCGAAGCTCTGGAGGCCCTTCTTGGTGACTCGGGAGAATATGACATAATTGAATGATCCCTGGCTGGATCGTTTAAAATGCCTTCCCCACTGAACACATGCCCCAACATTTTTCCCTCGTGCACTGCGAAAATACATTGCTTGGGTTTCAGTGAAACCTCAAATTCCCTACAACACACCTTTTGGAAACTTTCCTTAGATGTGATGTGACTTCCTGCATGCTTAGATAATACAGTTATAATCATCAAGGTAAACCAAAAAATATCGTTTATCATCATTCCCTAAATGCCATGTCCCATGGCTCTTTGGAAGTAGCGCTCGGCATTGGACATCCTAATGGCCGTTTTATTTGTAGGGCATATGTTCCCCACTTGGTATTGCAGCCTTTTGAATTGGTCAGATTCTTGGACTAAGATTTGATTATAACCTGAATATCATCGAGCAAAGAAAATCTTTGGGGAGCTCCTTCCACCCCGTGTGAAGATCTGCTCCACGATTGAAGAGTAATGGTCTTTTAATGACGCACGATTCAAATCCCTGAATCTACGCGTAACCGATCTCTCCATTCTTCTTCCTCAACGGGCCCCAAATGGGCTACCCATGAGAATGCTTGATGAATGAAAAATTATACACAGCCCTCGATATGAGCTT